>CANYBF010028048.1:0-11560 GCA_948192965.1 Dalechampia spathulata | reverse complement strand
TGGGTAGTCATGATGTGTGACTAGACACCACTCTTGATTTACATATGAATTTATATGTTGCCAACTTGTTAAGAACCCAAAAGGTTGCACATTAAAAGTTAAGAGATCAAGAACTTTGAATGGATGTTAATGAAATAGTGTTATGAGATAACCTATATTTTATGTGTTTGTTTGATAGAGAATGAAAAGAGCTTCGATTTGATACCAAGATCACTTAATTCTGATGAGTATAACTTAAGATACAAGTGATTTAAGTTGGTATGGTTGAATGCATGCCTTATACGGGCTTAAATGGACTTGGGCCAAATGTGAGTGTCACATGGCCCATATGGGCTTGCATTAACTTAAACCCAATATAATTGTTATAAGACTTATTCATATGAGATGAATAAGTATTATATTATTAAAGAAATAAAAGCCCAATTTTAATAATATGTTATTCCAAAATTACCTAAGTAACCTTAAACCTAGTTAGGGTTACATTAGGTTTAGGGCTTTTATTATTTAATAATAGAAAGTACAATTATATGAATAATTGCTTTTAGAAAAATACGGCAGCTTTTTTTTCTTTCAAGAAAAATTGAAGCTAAAAGAACACAAAAAGAAGAAGAAGAAGCGAATCAAACATCCTTTCTACTTTCCTTTCTAAATCGTTTTACTAGTCTCTAAATGATTTAATTTTGTAATCTGGATTACTAACTTGATCTCTTGACTTGTGTGGATAGTTTTGAGATTCTCTACACTTGGGGATTGAAAAGTTTGCTACAACTTTTTTGACGATCAAGAAAGAAGGAGATCAGCCTTAATGTAAGCTTTACACATCCTCCTTCTTAATTTTTCTCTTATGTGATGTGTTATTACATGGGGTTGCAAAGATCCATAAAATACTTGCTTTGAAAATTTTAAAATTCACCTTCCGCTGCTCAATAAGTGTTTTAATTAATCAACATCATCCCACACCCAAGGGATGCTTTTCTTCAAGAGATTCGTTAAGGGAGTGGCCCTCTTTGAATATCCTAGAATGAATCTTCGGTAGTAGTTCACCAATCCCAGAAAAGAATGTACTCTCAAAATAGTAGTTAGAGGTTCCCACTCATTGATAGCCCGTACCTTGGCCTTATCCATGCTGATTCTCCTTTCAGAAATTTTATGTCCCAAGAACATCACCTCCAGTTATGTAAATAAACACTTTTCAGGCTTCACATATAGCTCATTCTGTCACAACACTTGGAACACTTTCCACAAATGATCCAAATGTTGTTCTAGGGTCTTGCTATAGACAACAATGTCATCCAAGTATACTACAATAAATTTATCAAGGAATGGATGAAAGATCTTGTTTATCAAAGTGTAGAGAGTGGCTAGTGCATTTGTAAGACCAAATGGCATGACCAAAAACTCATAGGAACCGTACCTAGTCACACAAGTTATTTTTGCCTCATCCCTCGAAGTAATGCAAACTTGCCAATATCCCAATCGTAAATCTAGCTTTGCAAACCATCGAGCATTGCCCAATCAATCAAATAATTTATCCATCAATGGAATTAGATACTTGTTCTTAATCGTCACCTTATTAAGAGCTTGATAGTCTATGCACATCCTCAAGCTTCCATCATGCTTCTTTTGGAATAAGACCGAAGCTACATAAGGCGCCTTAGATGGTCATACAAACCCAGTATCAAGTAGCTCCTTTAATTGCTTTTAAAGTTCTTCCAATTCTGGAGGAGCCATTCGATAAAGGACTATCGCAGGTACTTTTGCCCCTGGTTCCAAGTCTATCTCATGATCAACTTCCCTACATGGGGGAAGCTTCTTTGGTAGCTTGGTGATATCATATCTTTAAATTCTCCCAACAAAATATTGATTTATGGTGGAACATCAAAAGAGTTATGAATGTTACCTTCTTTACAAGTGATTATGTAAGTTTCTTCCCCTTTCTTTATGCCTTTGGCCACTTGTATAGCAAAAAGTATGCTTCCACCAACTGTAACACGTTCTACAGATACCTTATGTTCCATTTGATTATTTTCAAATTGAATGCACCCATCCCTCGTTAATGAGAAGGGTAGAACCCTCTCAATGAAATTGAGACCAAGCACCATCTCATAGTCGAACAATGCCATAACATTCAAATCCAATATGCCAGTCCACGTCCCCAATGTGATAGGAGCTTTTCAAGCAATTCTTACTAATGTCTTCATCGGTTAGTCGACAGGTTTGATCCATCCAGCTTCCTTAGCCACTGTCAATCCCAGCTTAGTGGCTATTTTGCTGACTAGTAAATTTTAATTAGTGCCTTGATGCTTTCACTATTTACTTTAGCATCAATGTAGATTAATGCCTTACCGAGCTGCACTGAATTAGCCTTGGCATCATCCCCCTTGGATTTTCCATTTACCTTAGCTTGCACTGCATTCACCACTTGCATTGTGCCCAGATATGCATTTTCCCCTTGTGGTATTGCCTCATCATATGTCAAAATCATAATATTCAACTTACTATAATTTGGACAATCCCATACAAAGTGTGGTCCTCTGCATAAGAAACAATCCCTCCTCTTTGGTTGTTCCTTAAGAGCTTCACCTTGCTTCTCCTTCCCCTTGAAGGTTCTATTGAATCTGTGAGGTTTGTCTCCCCCTTCTTTGTTAAAGCCAACTCTCCTTGGCTTATCCTATTTCACCATCTCATTGGAAAACTCAATGAGAAACTCAGCTACAATAATGGCACTTGTAAGGTCTTGGACACCTCACTTTTACAACTTTTGTTCAGCCCATCATTGTAACCCATCCATGAAGTATAGCATATGAGTTTTATCAGTCATCTTGAGGATCTCCAGCATCACTGAAGAGTATTCCTATATATACTCCTTCAACGATCCCATTTGCTTCAAGACTCATAGCTTTTTGATGGCTACTTCCTTAGCATTCTCGGGGTAGAATTGCTTCTTTAGTTCCCCCTTAAATGCCTCCATGTGTTTGTTTTAACTAGCCTTCTTTCCCTCTCGGTATAGTAACGTCTCTATCAAAGAGTAACATCACGTTCAAGATAAAGGGTAGCATGTTGATTTTAACACCATCATCAACAAGGTTGGTGGCTTCAAAGTATCTCTCAACATGCCAAATTAAATTATCAAGTTCTTTAGCATCATGCTTACCATCATATTTTGGTGGTTCTGAAACTCTGATCCTCAAAATAGTGTTTATTGTAGCACCCGTTACCACAACAACTTTGCATAATGCCATGTCTGCCTTAACTTTAGCAAGCTCACTCCTCAGTTATCACATCCACATGAGTGACATGTCTAGTATACATATAGAGGTCTGTATGTGTATGTATTATGCTATATTGTTTATGATGTGTTCTTGGTTGATAGTATGTATGTATGTATGCATGGATGTGTGATGATTGTTTGTGATGCTGTCGCCTTATTGGGAAGTGTCACATCCATACTAGAGACCCTAGTAGTATTGCATAATTGTATATGTATGTGTATGTATATGTGTAGGCGTCTGTACATATATGTGTGTAATATGGTAAATGGCTTGTGATGATTGTGTTTTGATATTGCAGCCTTATTGGGAAGCATGACTTGTTTGTAGTATAAAGGGCAATGTTGTTGATGTTTTTAAGAAGTGTTTTATGATTGGGTTGGATTAGGTACTATGAGAGTAAGTTTTAGGGCTTAAATATTGAGAATAAAAAGTGGTATGAGTGTACGGGTTTCCGTACGGGCGTACCAAGGTTGAGAGAGGAGCGATATAGGGTTCCTGAAGACTGTACGGATGTACCATTGGGTCGTACGGTCATACCGTTGCTTGCAAGAAATTCAGCTTGTTAGGAAACTTAGGGCGGTATGGGCGTACCAAATGGGGTACGGGCGTACCACCACTCGCAGAAAAACAGGGTATCAGTAGATGTCATTTGGTACAGGCGTATCGAATTCCGTACGGCTGTACGTGACTAATTGTTGACTTTTTAAAAGAGTTGAAATGGATAAGTATGCCCACTTTTCTAAAGATAAACTCTCCTAAACTCTCTTAAACATTAGGGTTCCGGTATCTAGAGATGGGATAACTCAAGATGGAAAGGCTATGGCTAGAGAGAGTCTACAGAGGGATTACAAGCATATGATAGGCGTGTCACCATCACAGGTTAGTGCTTCTTCTGGTAGATGATTCATTAGGAAATCATCAACGGGTAGGGAGTACGTAACTTATTACTAAAATTGTGTTTATATGCTTATATTCTTGTACATTTATGGTATAAGCTCTATGTGAGTTAATGATAGAAGGATAAAGGAATGAAATACTTATGTGAATAGGGAAAGCATGTGTTTTGATGAGTAATGATGTGTTTATGAACATTGGTGATTGAAATGATTGATGAATCATGTTATGAATGAGCAAGATGTGTAAATGATGTGCGAAAGAATTATGGGGTCTATATGAATTGGAAATTATTTGAAAGGTGAAAGATGATTCATTATATCTTGATGCATCATGATTATATGTTCTTTATAGCACTATGACATACTGCATGAACATCGTGTCATGAAGCATACATGTAAAAGGTGCATTCATGACACACATAAAGAGGTATAAAGGGGAAAGAGAAAGGAAAAGATGAGCTATATGCTCCAATCATACTGGGTCATACATTACAGGATTCCATAATGGGATCGTAAATGATATTCCCCTCCTACGGGAGTTAAGTCTCGAGACATAGAGAAAAGGGGTTTAAAGACCCGAGTAGTTAATACCCTCCTTCAGGAGTTGAGTATCGGTACATATAGGGACCCTGTATAAGAGAGAGATTGTGCATAATCATAAAAGAAAAGGAAGGAAATGTTATGTTACAGGAAAATAAGAGGGTGATGCATAACATAAATGCATCTTCATGCATTGTTATCATCATTCACATGTCATAAATATAACGGGGAAAGATGAGTGAAGCACCAGGAGTGCATAAATGAATATGTACTATGGTATCTATGTGTTATGTATGATACGGATGTCGTATGTTCACATGTGATATGATATATATGTGATATGGTATGTTATATGATAGGAATCATAATTTATGTCATGTGAGTTATGTTGTAATTAATGATGAGATATTATAGGTTCTTTAAGGAGCGCTTATGATTTAAGTATAGTCCATTAGCGGACATACGAGGGGACATAAATATGTTACAGGTAACACCTGCTTACGATACAATTAGAAGGTTTGGCTTGTATCATTTATCTAACTTTGCTGTTATTATTGTATGTTATGGTTATAGCACCACTGAGTTGTATACTCAGCGTTCGTCATTCGATGAATGTAGGTTAGTAGCTGAGTGGAGAACATGAATTTCGGGGTAACCATTCAGCAAGGATTTACTGAAGATAGGGATTTAGAGTAGTTGTCTATTGTATTTATTTCTTTATCTTCGTAGTAAGGCAGTAAATGTAATGTGTGTTATGCATTGATGTTCTCATTTATCTCACAAGATTCTTAATTATTATGAATGCCACATGCATGATAATTGTTAGGAAGGTTCATCCCTTATGGGGTAGTTAATGATTTTCATTTTAGAGAGTCATTAGCTATTCTACGGGAGCATGCTACACCTGGTCCGGGTATGACAGGAAGCGTGACTTCTCAGTTGGATGAGAGGCAGCTATTCTGATGTGTTTAGGCTTGGTTTAGAAGTATTTTAGTAGGTACCGGGTGTGTAATGGACTAAATGGGGGATGTCCTAGTTTTTTAAAGCTCGGTACGAGCGTACGGATACCTGTACAGGCGTACCAAATTTCTTAGAGATGGTATGGGCACACCAAGAGAGTCATTAGCTATTCTACGGGAGCATGCTACACCTGGTCTGGGTGTGACATGTAAAGTGGTATCAGAGCAAAATGTTAGCTCGTAGGGAAACTGATGTTTACTGCCTATAGGATAAGGAAAGTGTTATGAAAAGTATAGCTAAGTCCTTGCTGTTGAATAGTGGGATCTGTTGCCATAAGTAGAAAAGAAGGATGTTCTGAAAATCAAATGGTTATCAGGGACAGTATAGATAGATTGGAATTGTACTGCATAGAGCTGATATTTCATATATTGGGACATGCATCATAAAGATGGATTGTTACTTGAAAGTATGATATGTGTGGTGCTTGATATTTGTATATGACATGTGTGGTGCTTATTGATATTTGAGTATGTATCACCATAGATCAATGCATCCGTGACAATAGAATATCAAGGATGCTAAGAGACGATCATTTATGCACGTTACGAATATGAATTATGGACATAGATAGGACTATATGTGCATGCCTGTTATAATATTAGAAGAACAAATGAATTATATATGAACATGAACATGATTATGAATGTGTAAAGAGTGTTGGATATAAATATATATGTGAACTATATTCATGTATATATGTAATGTAATGATTAAGAAAGTAATGTGCATATTTCGAGGGAAGAATTGAATGTGATAATGTTTATAGCTCCAACATGTTACAGTAGGAATGTTAAGATATATGATAAGGGGGTAAGTTTATTGCTTGAAACTTGAATATTATGACGGAGTATACATGGGGAAAGACTAAAGCATAGTAATATTTATATTAACGTAAACAGCATGGCATGAATAGAAGACTTTGAGAGGTAACTTACTAGATGAAGTGATTGATATCAATATTGTCGGATACGGAAGCTTAAATAATGAATGTTTTATGTAACAGCTAGTAATTTAAGAAATGATTAATTAATGGTACAGAATCATGATTTGTTAGAATCCCGCATGAAGGACAATGGAAGTACAAAGGTGAACTATAGTTAAGTTATAATAATTTGATGTTCGACACGAAGAGAATGTAATTAATTACATGTGACTCATATGACAAGTAATTATGAACTGAGGATAGTCTATGAACTAAAAAGTTTATCGAACTTACTATTGAATGTTCTTAAATGAATTGAGATGATGTAAGATTGAAGAATAATTTAAGAACTGGATTAATTGGAGTATTGAGTTAAGAATGCATGATGGTATATAAAAATATTGTACCTTGTTGAAATGGGATATTAGAGATAAAAATATGTTAGGGTAGAATTGTAAGGAACAAAGTTATGAAGAATAATTATGATTTCATAATGTTTTTATGATAAGTTTAATGGTAATATTAGTATACAAGTTAAAAGATGTGGTTGGTAAATAACAGTGCTTAACTAAGCTTAATATTGTATCTTATATATAATCATTCATAATGAAGAAGATGGATTGAGTTAACATGCATACATGAGGTAACAAACACATATGCAACCAATTGACGGTGCGGCTTGCTATTTGAGCATAGAACATATTTAATAATTTTTTATATTTGCATATGTCTGATTGCATACACTATGGTAAAGAGATGAGAAATGATGTTGCATACATACATATGGCT
The DNA here is from genome assembly GCA_948192965.1 of Dalechampia spathulata. Taxonomy (NCBI): domain Eukaryota; kingdom Viridiplantae; phylum Streptophyta; class Magnoliopsida; order Malpighiales; family Euphorbiaceae; genus Dalechampia; species Dalechampia spathulata. The sequence continues at coordinate 4,121 of CANYBF010028048.1, read as the reverse complement.
GTATAGATAAAGCTATGTGCATCGACTCAAATTGATTAAAGCATGTATATATATACATGCAACATGATTTAAATGATGATAGTATATGGAAAGTATATGAATTTATGCTTTCATAATGTATTTTTATTCTATTTTTATATGGATAAAGACACCAAATCTGATGATATGTCAAAGGATGTGACCCTAAGTAATAGATCATGATATTATATGCAATTCACCATAACTCATGATTAACCAACTAATTTATGTATGAGCCTCAATAGAATACCTCATACATAGTTACCTGGTATTATATACTATGATAGTATAGTAATCATCTTTCATAAAAAGTGATCATACATGCTCCTTCTCTTTTGATCTCATATATATATAAAGAGATTAAATATTTCATATTATCTTGATCTTTATGAGAATCTACCCGTTAACCGCATTTAGTAAGTCCTAACCTTACATATCATATGGAAGTTACCATATTGCATAATGCTCAAATGTACTTAGTGAAACTAAGAGATTGCGATAACAATATGGTATGATAGTAAGATGTGGCACCGTTCCTTAATGAAATGAATTAAGAACTCCATATATATATATCATGGCATTCATAGTTGTATACTTATTGACCTTGTTTGATATACCATGATATCACAAGACATCTTGCTACCATGAAAGGTCTTGATAAGGTAGGACACACTCGAGTCAAGTATTGATAGTATATCATTAGCAATATGTTTACGACTACATATGTGTATGCATTAGTATTAGTTGAAAGGATGATAATATAGTTATGTTGAATGGTCAAAGTGCATAAGTGAAAAGTATAACAGAAATAAGAACATTTGACAGAACATGATTGGTGTTTAAAGAGGTAGAGAATGGTTTAATGATTGTTTTAATATGGGTATATGCATAGGGGATACCTCAGAATTATGATGCTGATTTATATGGTATGAGATTTTGCACTAATGTGCATATGCGAACTTGATCATTAAAGACATACATACCGTGACATATACATGATGATGTTGTGAGTGCCATTTAATTGATGCATTTATATGAATGACGATGATGATAATGTCTTAATGATGTGGATCATGGTAATATGTTATGATGATATTTAATTGAAGAATGATAAGATGATGGTATATTATATAATGATGAGAATTTTATACGATGATTTCTATTTGAACAGATTCGAGCTTATGCTCAGTGGTAAACATATCGTAGGAATCATTTATAATATCATCACACCATCGACAATTAGAAATGTCTGAAATAATATAAATATAGAGATATCTAAGATCTCACATTCACAGTGGTACACCCGTTGTGTGTTGCATTGTGTGCATACAAAATGATAGCTGAATGAAAGATTTTATATGTATCTGTATATCTCCATGTATCCTAATTGATGACTATAAAATGAGATTGATGATATTAATTTTGTATGCTGTGTAAATGTATGTAAGATTATAGCACGTGCAAGATGATAGAGTGATAGATAGGAGGAGGAGAAGGATAGTGTTAATGTGAGAGATGTTCCGCCTTATTGGGCAAGATGACTTTTTACCGTATTAAAGATAACCATCCTGCTTAGGGGGGGATGTGATAGATGATATAAAAGTGTATTAGGCTTAATTATTAGGTAGGACACCTGGAGAGTGATATGTATATAATGTGTGTACAGCTTTTATATAATTGATGTGTATATAGGACCTTTGTTTAAGTTGAAATGAAATGTATGCCTTGTAATATGTTATAAGTTTTAGATAATGAATAAGGTATGACATGTCCATTTATTTAAATTGTATTGATGATTTTACTAGAATAGATGGATATAAAGGATGGTTTCACTGTAGAAACCTCTAAAGAAATGCCTTTAGGTAGTAAATATGATAACAATTGGTTTTAAATTCTTGAATTACTATAGGTATGAATGACTGATGGACGTTTTGGGGATGAAATTCTTTTAAGGGGGAGAAAGTTATCACATCCACACTAGAGACCCTAGTAGTATTGCACAGTTGTATGTGTATGTGTATGTATACATGTAGGCATATGTACATATATGTGTGTAATATGGTAAATGGCTTGTGATGATTGTATTTTGATATTGCCGCCTTATTGGGAAGCATGACTTCTTTGTAGTATAAGGGGCAATGTTGTTGATGTTTTTAAGAAGTGGTTTATGATTAGGTTGGATTATGTACTATGAGAGTAAGTTTTAGGGCTTAAATATTGAGAATAAAGAGTGGTATGGGTGCATGGGTTTCCGTATGGGCGCACCAGGGTTGAGAGAGGAGCGGTATAGGGTTCTTGGAGACTGTACGGGCGTACCATTGGGTCGTACGGCCGTACCGTTACTTGCAGGAAATTCAGCTTGTTAGGAAACTTAGGGCGGTATGGGCATGCCAAATGGGGTACGAGCGTACCACCACTCGTAGGAAAACAGGGTATCAGTAGATGTCGTTTGGTATGGGCGTACCGAATTCCACACGGCCGTACGCGACTAATTATTGACTTTTTAAAAGAGTTGAAATGGATAAGTATGCCCACTTTTCTAAAGATAAACTCTCCTAAACTCTCTTAAACATTAGGGTTCCGGTATCTAGAGATGGGATAACTCAAGATGGAAAGGCGATGGCTAGAGAGAGTCTACAGAGGGATTACAAGCATATGATAGGCGTGTCACCATCACAGGTTAGTGCTTCTTTTGATAGATGATTCATTAGGAAATCATCAACGGGTAGGGAGTACGTACCTTGTTACTAATAATTGTGTTTATATGCTTATATTCTTGTACATTTATGGTATAAGCTCTATGTGAGTTAATGATAGAAGGATAAAGGAATGAAATACTTATGTGAATAGGGAAAGCATGTGTTTGATGAGTAATGATGTGTTTATGAACGTTGGTGATTGAAATGATTGATGAATCATGTTATGAATAAGCAAGATGTGTAAATGATGTGCGAATGAATTATGGGGTCTATATGAATTGGAAATTATGTGAAAGGTGAAAGATGATTCATTATATCTTGATGCATCATGATTATATGTTCTTCACAGCACTATGACATACTGCATGAACATCCTATCATGAAGCATACATGTAAAAGGTGCATTCATGACACACATAAAGAGGTATAAAGGGGAAAGAGAAAGGAAAAGATGAGCTATATACTCCAATCATACTGGGTCATACATTACAGGATTCCATAATGGGATCGTATATGATATTCCCCTCCTACGGGAGTTGAGTCTCGAGACATAGAGAAAAAGGGGTTTAAAGACCCGAGTAGTTTATGCCATCCTTCGGGAGTTGAGTACCGGTACATACAGGGACCCTGTATAAGAGAGAGATTGTGCACAATCATAAAAGAAAAGGAAGGAAATGTTATGTTATAGGAAAACAAGAGGGTGATGCATAGCATAAATGCATCTTCATGCATTGTTATCATTATTCACATATCATAAATATAACGGGGAAAGATGGGTGAAGTACCAGGAGTGCATAAATGAATATGTACTACGGTATCTGTGTGTTATGTATGATACAGATGTTGTATGTTCACATGTGATATGATATATATGTGATATGGTATGTTATATGATAGGAATTGTAATTTATGTCATGTGAGTTATGTTGCAATTAATGATGAGATGTTATAGGTTCTTTAAGGAGGGCTTATGATTTAAGTATAGTCCATTAGCGGACGTACGAGGGGACATAAATATGTTACAGGTAACGCCTGCTTACGATACAATTAGAAGGTTTGGCTTGTATCATTTATCTACCTTTATTATTATTATTGTATGTTATAGTTATAGTACCACTGAGTTGTATACTCAGCGTTCGTCATTCAATGAACGCAGGTTAGTAGCTGAGTGGAGAACACGGATCCCGGGTGTGAACGTCGGTCTTGCGAGGCTTGCAAAAGTCACGGACCGGGGACCGCACTTGGAGCAAAAGCGCAGTCTTTCTAAGGGGTTCCCTTAGGGAATGATACGGACTCGAAAGAGTCGCAAGGGAGTCGCCACCGGATGGTTCCGGATTGGTCCAACCGACCCATAGCATGAGTGCTAGTTAAACCCTTCAGAGATTGGGTTCGGGTGGTGGAGAT
>CANYBF010028037.1:0-11254 GCA_948192965.1 Dalechampia spathulata | reverse complement strand
TTCAACTATATTATACCATACCCAACCTCCAATCTATGAATGCCTCTTAAGGAGGAATAAAGCATATGAGTTAAAGTACAGTAATCCATAGTTAAGATAACCTTGATATCTAAAGTCTAAGGATACTTGCACTACTGATATGAGCGAGATACAATTTCACAGACATAAATCAATTATCCATATGAAATCTCACTGACAAGGCCTCCAATGAACTAGTACTATACTACTCATCCATATATTTACTTTAGACATCTCATATCATGATGAATGAGAATCACCCCTAAATAGGAAGTGTAACATGTGCTAATCTTCCCATACTAATAATGTCCATTCTTATTAATACCATGATCAGGGATATTTAGATATTGAACATTTGCATACAATAAGAATCTCATTCCATAAACTCTTTATGGATTCTTTTGTACTGTTCCAATATCATGGACTTCAATATATAGTTTAATACTCCAAGTAAAACAAGTTCATTTAAAACATTGTATTATATAATGAATAATGCCTTTATTAATGAAAACGTATAGTACAAATACATATGATGCTTTAGAGCATACACATGTTACAAATACAAATTTAAAACAACATTTTCTTTAAAATCTGGGGCCTATATGCGTAACATATAGGCCTATGTGTGCCACACATGAGCTACATGTGGCGCACATAGGTGTATATGCGTAGCATATAGCTCGAAAATAGTAGTTGAATGGAAGAAAAATGAAGAAAAATGGAAGAAATTACCTTATAGCAGAGGCTTTCCTTCTTGATCTTCATCCAAACGTGCTTAGGGAGCCTAACTAGAGCCAATTTGTCTCTAAATCCCTAGGATTTAATTAATTTTGGGAGAATTTTAGCAGAGTTTTGGCTTACCTTCAGGCAATTTTCAAACCCCCAAAACTGAACCTCAAGCTCTATATTCATAGAGCCGAATTGGAGTGTGGCAAAATTGTAATTTTTGGCCCAGATTTGAAAAATTAAAAGGCTATGTGTGCCACACATAAGGCTATGTGCGCAACACATAGCCTATATGATGCGCATATAGTGCTATATGCGCAGCATATAGCCTTTTAACCTATCGCGTGGGGCCCACTGTGGCCATATCAGGATGTCCGCCCCATGCCCTATAAGCATCATTTTGTGTACCAAGGCATTGTGTAATGTGGCACACATCCGATTTGGTCCCGAGAAGGCTTCCGGCCAAACATCTTCACTGTGCTACATGCGGAGCATATAGCATTTTTGACCTGTGCGCTCCACCCTGTATGAGCAAAACAAGATGCGTGCCATATGTCAATGAAGGTATAAACAATATTCTGAGTCACTTTGTAGTTTTGAGTTTTGCCAAATTCGGCCCCGAGTGGCGAGTTCCACCAATGGGCCCATTTTGGGCCCATAATGCTATTATGGCCAAAATGTGGCATTTAGCGTGCAAAGAGTTGTGCCTCATGTAGACATCAATGAAACTATGTTCTATGTGCATAGAACACTCGAAATGGGCTAAGATGGGTAGTGGGTCCTACTAGTGCCTTCAGTAGGCCCTATAGCTTCGGTGGGCCTGGATTATGGCATTTGGTATGCCAAGCGCTGTGCCTCGTATACGCACGTGTGAAATGCATTCTATGTGCATAGAACATGCAGAATGGGCTGATAGAAGTGGTGGGCCCCACCAGTACCTTCAGTGGGCCCCATAGCGTAGCGGGCCCTAGTTGTGGCATTTGGTATGCTAATGTCTCTTCCTTGCTTAAGCAACTTGTTATGTACTCTGTATGTATAGAATATTCTGAAGAATAGATAAAGGTGGCAAGCCCCATCTGTGTACTATTTTGGGTGAATAGTATCAAGTGCCCAAAATGCAACATTTTGCATTCTGTGTGCTCTGCCTCGCATAGGCAGGAATAAAGTGTGTTCTATATGCACAAAACACTTAGAATATGCTAATGAGGGTGGCGGGCCTTGTCAGACACTGTAATGGGCTCCACCAACTATGATGTACTCTGTGCACCAAAATACTCAAGGGAAGCCACAGAGGCATATGTGCATAATCGGGGTCGATATCGAGGACGCCGAATCAACAGAAACCTGAAATTGCACGACGATGAAAAGTCAGGGTCAACATATATATATATATATATATATATATATATATATCTATATATGGTGATATAAGGATGGTATTAATACATTTACAGTTATAGATACAAATACAGTTATAGTTATAGATACTGAGACAAATAAAGAAAATAAATATAGAAAATATAAAGGTACTAGGAAAAATAAATAAATCATTGAAAATATGCCAGTACAGATTATACACAATCAAAGATAGAGATTGTTGTGATCATAGAGAAATGACAAATTAATAAAAAAAAGGTGAATTTATAAAAGAATGATGAGATGACAGAGAATAGAGGAATGCATTATACATATGCATTCAGTATCATTTAGCATGTCCTTTTTATATGGAAAGAGGAATGCAATTTTAAATTTGCATTCATTGATACCAAGCATGTTATCATTATTATTGATTGATTGAGCAAAATTATAGTCGATTTTATGGAAAAATTTACAAGTATACAACATTGACAGTGGAAATTTATTATTTATTATTATATAATCCAATACTCGTGGGATGGTTTTGTTATTAGCATTATTTTGATTATCAGGAAGATATTTAATTGATTTACATGAAAGTTCTGTTATTTATAGAGATGGTTGCCAAAAATCATCATTTATCATTGTTAGAGTTGTCAAATAATAATAGGATGATTTTATTTATCATTATATTTATTTTGATTAATTATTATGGATTTTCTTATTGTATGTATTTATTAATTATTTGCATAGTATAATGAGGAAATTAAATTTTATGCATTGCTTTCTTATTTTTAGATAACATTGAATTTTATATTCAGTATTTATCATTTGATGAACGCAAGTCAAGGTAATTCAAAGGAACGTTTAGACTAGTGAGGTACCAGCTTAGTCAAGATAATTTTAGGACTTGAATAACCCTTAAAATTATGTTTAGATTGTGTAATATATTCCTATCAAATATTTTATTATGCAACTATCATTATACACTCTAAAGGCAATAAAATATTTTGTGCTTGTAAATTAGTAGAGACATTAAAAATATCCAACAGGTGGCTTCTATAAACTTCATAAATGATATTTAGATACGAGGAAATGATATATGGCATGCCATATTTAAGATGTGAATGCTTTATTTGATAAGTGATATTGAAGCCACAAGTTATAAAATAAATAGTTTCAAAAATAAATTGGATATATTCTGTCATTAAAAAATAATTCACAGATCCTTTGTAGAGCAATTAATGAATTCCTATTTAAATAATTTTTATTAATCACCCTACAAGAGCATGTTTCACCAATCAGGTGTGACATCATGTGTGTTATTCTTATGTTTTCCTAAATACGGGACAACATAGATCCCCGTTATTGAAACCAAGTTGTACACATACATTTCATAGCCTTATGATTCATTTGAACATGTAGTGCATGAAGTTTATAGCTTTGGTAAGGCAACACTTGAAGTACATTTTAAAATTCATATGACACATGAAGTTCAAAAATGGTAAAATTCCTACATTATTAACTTAAAAATGATAAAATAGTGCATTTGGGTTTTATAAATACCTTTTAAGTGTTACATTTTGGGGAACTTTTAAAATTATTTTTAAAGTAGAACTCTACCAAAATTAATTCTTAGCTAGTTACAACTTAACTATATATTTAATTAGGTGATTAATGAGTAATTAATCTCATTCAAACCTTAATCACATCTGAAATCAAGGATTAGAGCTCCATTAGCCTTTGTGAAGGTGGATAGACTTCTATTTTCCTTCTTATTTTGATTTTCCATGGATTTTCTTTGTTTGGTTTGATATTATGAATGCCACAATAGCATTCATGGCTTCACAATTGCCCAAATGATTTATGATTGTAAAACATTCAGCTTTCCATTTATGCTTTTGTCAAAATCATGATTTTTCCTTCTAACAAACAACTTTGTGCGATGCATATAACACTTTGTATGATGTTTATAGCTCTCTATCTCTCTCTTTTATGTGACATATATAGCTCTATTTCTTACTTTTATGTGATGTATATAGCTTTATTTTTCATTATGTATGATTTATATACTACTTTGTGCGATATATGTATCATTTTGGGTTTACTAATACTTGGATTTTCAATCATTTTTGCTTCTTTTTATTTATTTATTTGAAGTTTCCATTAGCATTTGTAATCTCATAATGAATCTAATGATCTGGATTCATCATACATTGATTTGATCAATTTTGGCTTCAAAATTAATTTTCAAATAAATACCAATTTTAGTCTGGTCTTTATTGTAATTGATTTGATTAAATTGAAATTGGATGTTGATTCTATCTCTAATTAATGCTTTATGATATTAGAGTCTTTGAATTTCATGTTTCATGATCAATTTGTTTTATTTTGCTATTAAGTCAATTCAATTTTGCTCATTCCCCAACTAAATATTATCTTTAATTATTATTAGTAATTCAATGACTTGATTAGACTTGATTGGATGTTGAATTCATTTCTAAGTGATGCTTTATAACCTTAGAATCTTCTTATTTTTATCTATGATCAATTTTTGCCTAAAGATTGATTGATTTTTCAAATTTGATTTGTTAAATTAATTTTCTAAATTAAATGACATTTGATTTCCATGTTATTTTGAATGATTAGAATTGACTTGGGATGTAAATTGAGTCCAATTAACATTCATCAGTGATGTAGAAAGTTCCCTTGTATTTTCATGATATTTTTATAATTCGACTCATGTTAATTGCATTTTCATGAATGTTGTTGATACATTCAATGGACATTAGTCATTGATTCATGTTATTTTATAGAGTCAAATTGATTAATTGTGCTCTAAGTCCTCTTTGTTGCCTAACTTTGTTTATTAGTATTTTTTATCGTGTATTTTGGCTTATATTGCTTGAGATCCTTCTCTTGCCTTTCCCCAAGTGAAGTAGAAGAGATGTCATTTGATATCTTATTTTTGTATCATTGAAGATTCTTTTTGATAGAATAAGCTCTTATTCACCCTTTATTTTATTACTTTACTACTTAGCTTTACTTTAACTATTATCATACTTTATTTACTACCATGTTATGTGTTATGGGATTATATTCATGCTTATCGATGTCATACGCCTACCTAGAAATAGTTAATTCCTTATGATGATAAAAATTGATAAACTCTAAATAAATATATTTTCACCATCTAAACGTAATCTCTAAAGGGTTTAAGTTAACACTCGTATTATGGGTTGGTTAGACTATTTTCTAGAACCATTTGATGATGACTCCATTCTATGCAACTTTACCATGGGTATGTGTTATACATTAAGGGAACCTCTAAGGAAAACCCCCCCTTTCACTCCAAGTAAGCCCCTAACAGCCATTGTCATGTAGAGCTCTGCTCATAAATTCATTAGCTTATTATGGCTGAAGAAGTAGATCAAGTCAAGTAAAGCAATGATTTAGAAGTGTATAAATGAAAATGATATTACATTCTAGACCTACTCTTTGTATTCATCTTGTAGCTTATTGCATGCATTTAATTATAAGATTTTTAATGTTAGAGTATAATTTGCTAGTTTCATGTATATAACTCTTAGTAGTTGTCATTTTCCTCATGTATTATAGGTTTAGAAGGGTGAATTATGCATGAATTTTGTTTTTCTAAGTGACATGAGTCAAGTCTCTCATTTTGATGGTGGATTTGAGGCATATGGATGACATAACTCATGCCATGAGCAACATGACTTATGTTGACCTTGAATTAGCTTACAATCTTGAAATTTTTATTGACACGACTTGTGTCATGGCCAACATGACTCATGTTAGCCTCAAAAAGGTTCATACTCTATCAATAAGTTGAACATCACTTGTATTGAATGCAACATGACTTGTATTGAGTCTTTTATCCATGATTTCCCATGCATTTTAACTCTTAATTCTAATTGTTTGATCAATTTTTGAATAGCCATGATGATTCACATGTAAATAACCAACTTTAGGGTGGTTTTACAAAGGATATAAAGTAAAAACTTACGGTTGAAGGATATCTCTTATTACCTAAGTTTGAGGCTTTTTCTTGTAATTAGGAAATTAAGACTTTCAGGTTCATAAGCTATTCTAATTCTCTTTTTAATTTATCTTCTTTAGCATTTTCTAAAGGGATCTGAGAATATTGAAAGCTATGAAGAAGGAGATTAGAAGAGGAGTTTAAGGGTAGGACCTCAAACAATTCAGAAGCCAATAATATCTTATTTACTTTTCTATTGTAATCAAACTCTATGGTTGTAAATTCTCTTTAGAAATTTGTTATTTTATAACTTCATTCATTTTATTATGTTTTAGCATCTTTTAGCATATATGTTAATTAGCATAGGTCTTAGCATAGGGTTGAGACCTATGCTTGTAAATAGAGCATAATTTCCTTTCTAGCAATCATATTTATCTTCATCATATTCTTATATTGTTATTATTGTTATGGTATCACACTTGTTGAAAAAGGGCCTTTAACTTGTTTGAATACTAAATGGTTAGCTAGATACTTTGAAAGAAGAATTAACTAAATGAAATGAATATAAGAACACCATTTAGTTGATTACATAGACATAGGAGTTAATTAAAAAGAAGCAAAGTGTTAAACATGTGCTTAATCATTACAATTAACTTAGCAATCATGAAAGTAGATGCTAACTTGATTTTAGTAAGTATTTTATTCTTTGAAAGAAGGATTTCTACACTATGCATAGCTTTGATAAATGCTTAAGTAGTTAATAGTTACTCTGAATTACATCTTCATAAGTATAATCTCAACCCTAGGCTTATGTATATTAATGTAGTTAGTTTATAGTATGAATTAGATTAATCTTAGTTAGATTTGCATGTTATGTTTATTTATATGTTTAGGCATTAATGAACCTTAATTGGATTTGAATTCCTAAATAATCGATGAAATCAATAACTAGTACTAAGTTACTTCTGGTCCTAGAGAATGATACCCTTTGTATTCATGATTCATACTCTTATGGTGGTGTGAGTTCATAACAAGGAACTGAAATTTAAAACTTATTAAATTTATGTAACATTAAATTAACATCTCCTTTTTTACCAACAGCCATTAAATTAATTAACCATTAATTTCAATTTTTCATCAATTTTGATTCAATCAAATGTTTTAGACATGCTTATAGATTACTAAAGTTTTGAGACATATGTAAGAACTTATCTCAAATGATCATGAAATTAAATATAGATAACTATGTTAAATTAATTAAATAAAAAAGTGAAAGTTTACAATAATATTTTCAATTTATCAAAACATATCATTCGCAGTTTATAGATTTAAGTTCATACTTATATTTTAAGGGATGCATTTTTCATGTAACGTACACATGTTCAATATCATAACAATAATTTATAGATTAATCAAAATGAAAACAAAAACTAAAGAATCTATTTGATCTCAACTTAACTCGTCTTTAACATAATTCATGAATATTTAAGGAACTTTTAATTCCTAGATTAAAGATTTATGTATAATGTGATTATCTGTAAGCTATAATTATATAAGAGATCTTTTCAAATATATCTAAACTGTTGAATTTTTTTTAAAAGTATTTAAATTTTTAAAATTTTTTAATAATAAATGATTTTAAGAAAAAAATTTATAAAATTAACACCTTAAAAGTTTCATATATATTTAATTTAAGTTTATTTTAACATATGAAAATGTCTACTTGAAGTTTATTTCAAGTTTACTTAAAGTAAAAACTCTTATTTTTGAAAATATTTATAAAAACCATTAGTTTTTACTAAAAAATTATTATCTTTGTAAAACTTCAAAAAAACCTTTTGAAATTATTATAAAATATAAAATAAAATTTATCATTTTTGTAATTATTCCATCATCCAAATGAAATATGAAATGATTATAATAATTAAGAAAAAATATATTTTGCCTTGATCTATCATGCATCAAATCACTCCTTAATGATCTTCTTACCTTTGTTCAAACTTATGGATTAATAAGCAATTATATATATGTCATAAATCTTGTGTGTGTATATTTGTTCATATAATGTTAAGAATTTGGATACCAAACAATATATAATTCACATGATAAATTTTAAATTTCAAAACACATAGATTTTCATATTGATAATAAACTTCATGACTCATCTACATTAAAAGAATGTGTATTTAAGAGTCATCCATCAAGAATACATTAATTATTCATAAATCTTATGAATAATTTGATACTCATCATTCTTAAGAATTTATAATCTATGATATATCATAAACTTAAAGCAAGCTCATGACATTAAAATATCAATTCATCAAGTGTGATTATCACCACATGTAGATAAAGAAATGACTAATCATATATAAAATCTCAATCATTGTTTAGTGGTTTCAAAATCTTAACCTAACTACAATAAAATAAATCTAAAGTGATATTCATTATATGTCGTATAAAACAAGAAAAATTTTACTTTAAGTTTATATTGTCATTTTTTTTTTATAAATGTCATATATTTCAAAGTCATTGTATGTTAAATTGATAATTATTTTAAATATTGATATGTTTACATATGATATTTTAGACATTATTTTTGTTGACATTTAATAAACATTAGTATACTAAATTCAAATGACATTTATTAAATATGTGAAAAATTAATCATCAAATATCAAAAAATTATTTATTATAACATTTATTAAGGGTTATCATATAATGAAATAATATTTTTGAAATGTCATTTGAAATAATATGTAATCAAGCATACATTAATTATAACATAATTCTAACATACCTACTACTCTTTTGAATACCATTGCATTGCAAGGTTTTTGCATTCTAATTTGTTAATTTGAGGAGGTATGTTTGCTTTAGTTGAACCAATGATTTATATTTTATGAAAATTTTCATCATATAAAGAGTGCTTATAATTTCTCAAACACTTACCAACTTGTTAGAGTAACCATTTCTTTCTACATGGAGCTAATTTGAACTTCATCTAGAAAAAGATTATTAGTTAAATCACTTAATAATATTTAAAAAATAGTAATGCAATAATAATAAATTATCTTCACAGTTACAAGAGATATACCAGAGCAACTTCATATATATTATCTTTTTTCTCCTTGGGAATATGACACCAATCGACATAACTAAGTGGAGTCAATTTTGAATTCTATGCTATAGTATAACAAAAGTACTCAAGTTCTCCTTCATTAGTACACTAATTTAGTTAATTAAAATTTTCTTATAATTGTTATCCTTCACATAAATTCTAAATATTTGCAAAGTATGGTAGTCCTCAAGTATTTTATAGCTTGTTATGAACAATTACATTGTCATCAAAATAAATATTAATTATAACTTAACAAACACATATTAATACAATTAGAAATTGATTCAAATAGGTTTGTAATACTTATGTTCTTCATCATCAAAATTCACCTCAATATTATCAGAAGATAGTAATTCTAGATTGTTCTATGACTCTAAATTTGTTCATTAGACTCATCTTCATCAATAAGTTGAAATCATTGAACATGTGAAGAATTAGAATCAAATGTCTTCCTTTTCCTATGTTATTAGAAGCAAATATCTTCCTTTTCTTGTATTGGAAATAGTTTACTTTGGCATTCTCTTTTTGAATTCTCTGCAACATTTTTGAACTCTAAATCTAGCAATATATATAAATACATTAAAATAATTAATACAATTTACAAAATCCTTGGAATAAATATCACTAAGAATTACTTTGATAAAAAAGAATTTAAACAGCTTATAGATTTTAAATAAAATTGAATAACCATATTCAAAAGATTAATTGAAAACATGAATATTTTATATTCATAATTTGTTGTTTAAATACACTTATAGTTCAACATTTCTAAGTAAACCTACTAAAAATTTTGGAAAAAATAGAAGCTGAAATTCATGTTTCCATCAATAAATTGAAATCAATTAAATTGTATATACACATGAATAAAAACTAATCTAGCCATCATGAAATTAAATAGAGATCATATAGAATAATAAAAACTATTATATATACACATATATGAACAAAATGAATTTAGCTAGCCATCATAAAATCATAAAAAGAATTAAATATTAATCATACAAAGTAGTAAAATACTTATTGTTGACCCTGACTTTTCACCATCGTATAATTTTGGATCTTTATTGATTTGGCTAGGATTTAGTCCCCGGTATCGATCCCGATTATACAGATAGGCTCTGTGTCTTCCTCTGTGTGTTCTGATGTATAGAAAGTTTCAGAACTGGTGGGGCTCACCATGGTGCCTGGCGGGACCCGCCATCTATTCTGAGTTTTCTGTGCATACAGAACACGCTCCCTTGCTGTATACATAAGGCAAAACAGTTATAATGCAAAGTATTGCATTTTTGGCCCTATGCACTATTCATCATGAATAGTGCACAAGTGGGGTCCGCAACCCCTAATAACCCGTTCTGTGTATTCTGTACTTACAGAATACATTTTCCAGTTGCCTTACGCAAGGCACAGCATTCGGCATTGCAAATGCCTCCATCGAGGCCCACTACGCTGTGGGGCCCACCGAGGGTATCAACTGGGCCCGCTTCCCACCACTACCTATTTTGTGTATTCTGTACTTACAGAATACCTCTTCCAGTTGCCTTACGCAAGGCACAGTGCTTGGCATCGCAAATGCCACCTTTTGGGCCCATTACGTTATGGGGCCCACTTAGGAAACTAGTAGGGCCCACAGTTTCTACTAATCTATTCTATGTATTCCATACTTACAGAATACATTCCACACCTGCCTACGCATGGTAGGATATGCAGAATGCAAAATATTGCATTTTGAATCTAGATCACTATTCACTATGAATAGTATGTAGGCGGGGCCCGCTGTCCCCAATTAGCCTATTTCGTGTATTCTGTACTTACAGAATACATTCCGCTGTTGCCTCACACAAGGCATGCCCCATGGCATCCCGAATGCCATATTTCTAGGCTCACCACGTTGTGGGACCCGCTAAACATTAGTGGGGCCCGCTTCCCACTATCATCCGCTTTGATGCATTCTATACATACAAAACACATCCTATCTACTGCCTCACTTGAGGCAAAATGCTTAGCATGCTATTTGCCACTTTCCAGGCCCTTTT
>CANYBF010027994.1:0-18360 GCA_948192965.1 Dalechampia spathulata | reverse complement strand
AAGTGATCTTCAAGCTTTGATCCTTCCAAAGTCAAGGTATTCAACAAAACTAACTAAAATCAAGTCAAAATTAACTAGATCCTTTAAGTTTTGATTGAAATTAAAAACCAAAATTAAGTTCTAATTTCGTAGGGTTTTTTTTTGAGAGTTATTTTTTTTTGTTCTGATTTTTCCTAAATTAGCCAAAAGTCCCGTTTTTCTTAACAAATTTTTGAATTATATGTGTCTGAGGAAACTTACCCGTTCGGGTATCTTTGGGGAGAGATTCGGGTAAGTTACATACCCGTACGGGTAAGTAACATACCCAAATCGGCTCCTTAAGGATACCCGTTCGGGCAAGTACCTAGAATGCCCAAAATGCCCTTCTAGCAACCCTAATTCGAATCCTGAACTGCACCAGGATGAACCGAGATGCCCATGAGGGCAAAACGATGAGGAGATAGGCTTGATTCATCCCAATCAATCCGACCGATCCAAAATTAGGGTGCGACACTTACTTAAGGCGGAATGCTTGGCATGCTATGTGCCACTTTTTAGGCTCTTTTGTATTGTGGGGCCCGCCAGGGTACACATGTTGATCTATGTGCGCCACACCTTGTCCATGTATGGCACACATAGCCTGATGTGTGGTGCACATTGTTCGCATTTTTCCAGAAAAATCCTATTTTGAGCCATATATTCACCATATTTTGCCGTATCCAGTGGTATTTGAAGCTTTACAGTGGCTCGAGTATTCTGGAAAAGTTATAAAATAATTTTTACATAATTAATTTTGGCCTCAAAATTAATTTTTATGATAAAATGTCATTTTTACTCCTATAAATGCGGTTATTTTTCGAAAGGATTGGTTTTTAATTGGTCGTAGGGCTATCTCAAAAATTATGTGCGATAATAATCCTCCCAATTAAATTTTCCATGATCAAACAAAATAATTTTGCTTAAAATTATTTTTATTAAAATGAATTTTCACGATCTGGCTCGTATTAATTCATATAATTATTGCCTAATAATTCCTGGATTTTGACTCTTGGTTCATACTTTTAAATGGTATTGGACTAGTCAATTAAATCCAAAATTCATTTGCTACTAATGAATTTATTTGTTTATTTTGCATATTAATCCATCTTGCATTTTGGGTCGTACAACTCGAGGAAAAAATGGGTATTACTTAATACCCGGGAAATTATGTATGCAAGGATATTTTTGTAATAGGGTAGAATTATTTTATTCAGTCTGTAATAATTAATTCCCCCTATCTCGTTTGTATCCTCTAATTTCTTCGATCCCTTTCATCGGTCTTTTATTATTTTTATTCGTGGATGAGTTATATTTGCCTAAATATTTATGTCATTCATGTCACATGCCATGTCACATGACATATGCACACACTACTATGCATGCCATGCATATACTATATGCCATAACATACCATATTTCGTATACACATATGTATAAATATGCTAATACGCCAATACGTAACCCAATACGCTCAATCAACCAATACGCCTTATCATGCATACATATATGCCATGACGTATGCCATTACACATATCATACCGTATGCCATGCATATACTATGTTGAATACACATTCACATACGCACTACTATGCCATGCCACACATCATCTTACATGCCATGCATGTGGTATATCATTCATTAAACATATCATGCATACAATATGTCATTCACTTCACATGCTATGCATATAGTATGTCATCCATTTAAACATGCCATACATATGGTATGCCATACATGATGCCATTACACAACATTTCACATGTCATGCCACATGACACAAGCACATTCCACTATACATGTCATGCATATGCCATACCACGAATCACTTCACATGCCACGCATTTGGTATGTCATAATATGTCATGCATATGCCATGTATTACACCATCACATACATATCATGCATATGATATGTCATACATCTTTCACATGCCATGCATAAGGTATGTCATATACTATGTCATGCCATGCATATGCCATGACATCCATCACTTCACATATCATGCATATGATATGTTATTCATGCATATGCATTGCATACGCTATACGCCCAATGCTAAAGTGAATTCTAAAACGTTAAACGCATAACGTAATACACTATTTGCCATAATATGTGTGCTTACATATTAGGTTGCCATATCATGCATATGATATGTCATACATGCTCACATGTCATGCATATGCCATGTTACTTTTATCGCTATATCACATGTCATGCATACGCCATGCCATCTAAATGCCATATAGCTTTATATATCATTTTACATGCAACTTTGCAACGACAATCCACATCACGAACTGTGTGCTTACAATTATGCTTGCATGCTAGCCTGCTTAGGACAATTAATCCTAACTAAAATGGTAAAATCTATTTTTGAAACTCATATAATAGATCTCCACCACCCGAACCCAATCTCTGAAGGGTTTAACTAGCACTCATGCTATGGGTCGGTTGGACCAATCTGGAACCATCCGGTGGTGACTCCTTGCAACTCTTTCGAGTCCGTATCATTCCCTAAAGGCCCCGGGAGAAACCGACACTCACAGCCTTTATTAATGAAAATGTATAGTACAAATACACATGATGCTTTAGAGCATACACTAACAAGTTTTTGTAATTGCATCACCAAAACGGGCCCCAAAATAGGTATCACGTGTCATGAGCTTGGTTAGCGCATAACACGAGACTAATTTAGGGTCCTAGGGGGTCGGTTGCATTCTAATTCTGGCAATTTTCAAAAAAACGCTAAGTTTTCTATTAAGGGGTTGAGAGGAAATCAGTTTTTAGAGGGGAAACAAGCTGATTTTTTGGATTCAAGGCTTGGAATTTAAATTTTCCAAGCTATATGTGTAGCATATAGTGGAACACACACCACATGTAGCAAATTTGGCTAACATGCACTAGCCTGAAGGAGCCTATGCTAATGTGCGCCTAGGTCCTATGAAGATGCAAATAAAAAGTTAAGCCTCTCCTAAAAGTTTCAGAATTTTTGGAGGTCATTTGCTTTGTCAAGCCTAATTTTCAGGACCCATAGCTTCTGAGAAATCCAAAAAACTAGTTAGAATGCAGCAGATTGCTACTAAAAAATTCAGGTATTTTTTCTAAGCCATTTTAGTACCAATTTTGCTAACAAATTGCTTTTTCGTGTCTAGCACAGGTAGGAAATTGATCCATCAGATGATCGAAATTAGTCAAACCTTTGACTTCTGGTCAAGCCGTTGACCGGATAGTGTTGCATCCCAACAGAGGAATCTAAATATAGACTTTGGAGATAGACAACACTTATTTGATGGTATGAGAATTGATCTGATGGTTGATCATCCTAACCCAGCAGACGGTCACCTCTGGTTAAGTAGCTGAACTACCTAATCCAAGAGCGATCATACAATAAAGCCTTTGATTCCTAAAACCCTAGCCATAGGCATCTAAATACCAACTTTAGATGATTAAGACTCACAGAAAAGCCATCGATCTAGTAGTGACCACCAATCAACCTTGATCATTTAGCCTAAACGCTAGGCTCCCAATGGTAGGATTAGGATTTTTATTGGTTAAAACCATCGACTAGAAAATGTCGAGCTCCAATAAAGGATCTTAAATGTAGACTTTGGAGATATTCAACATTCATTAGATAGCGTGAGCATTGACCCATTAGATGATCACCTAGGTCCTACAATTGACCACATGATCCAGCCGTGATCATATAATTAAGCTCTTGATTCCTAAATCCTAGCATAGGCATCTGAATGATGACATCAGATGATTTTCAAACCTCGTAGTAAAGCCATTGATCTTGCAGAAGACCTCTAATCAAGCTTGGTCATTCTAACCGAGCATCGGGCTCTTAGTGGCTAAATTAAGATATGAGCCTCAACATGAGCAACAGATTAGCATTGATCATCTAACCCGAGCATCAGGCTCCTAGTGACAGAATTGGGTTCTAGGCCTCAACGTGAGCATTTTGTATGCCTCAACGTTAGCATTCTGCAAGCCTCAACGTGAGCATTCTATAAGCTTCAATGTGAGCATTCTGCAAGCCTCAACACGATCACCCTACAAGCCTCAACATGAGCATCAGACCTTGACGCGAGCATTGATCAGGTACCTCCCTTACTTTCAGTGAAAGTAATGTTATGATCAAGTCTCATTTTGACGACTTACGCTTAGGTCACCTCAAAATAGTCTTGATCAGGGGGTAAACTGTTGACCCTGACTATTCACCTATGCGCATAACCTCAGGATTTCATTGATTCGGCTTGAAATCGATCCTCGAGGTCAACCTCAATTTACGTACATGCATTTTAACTTCCTCTAAGTGTTCTGGATATGCATAACACATTGCATTTTATCCGTACAAGGCAAAACCCATAAACAGAACACACTTAGCACATAGCACTATGTGGTGAAAAAATACATTTGGTAGGGCCCACTTTCTGGGCTAAATTAGGGGTGCTTAAAAATTTCCAATTCCCATATGGAAAATTACATTTTCTAGACCTCCATACCTCCTTATATTAATATAGAGCTAGGGTTCATGAAAATTGGTCCAAAAATTAGCCAAAAACGGCCAAACTCTGCTAAAATCACTTCTAAAATTAATTAAGCAATTAATTGAACAATTAATCAAGCTTTTTAGAGACTAAACAACACTAGTTAGGTCCCTAATCACGTTTAGATTCAAGATCTACAAGGAAAACCTACAGTGGTAAGTTAAATGCTCATTTTTCTTCCATTTCCTTCTTGTTTTTACTTGGATCTATGATTTCTTGGGTTAATTTGTAGATTTTTGGCTTCAATCTTCTTCTTTGATGATTATTAATGCCTATTGATAATCAAAAACACCTATTTTTATTTTGGATATACCTAGATCTAAGCCAGGTTTCATGTGTGGCATGCATAGGCCTATATGCTACGCATATAGGCCCCAAACATCCCAAAAAATGCATATTTTCTCCCGTTTTACTCTGATTTTTGCCTGATCTGATAAATCTAGCTTCATCAAAGGCTTTTCCATACCTCTGGTATTCTAGATCTATCATATAATCTACCGATCTACTTAATTTTAGCCTTAAAATTATTTTACTCAAGTTGGATGCAAATCCATAGAGCAAAAACTCATTTTCTACCTTTGATTTGCGTAGATCTGAGTTAGATCTCTGGTTTTTGCTGAAAAACCTTATTTTTCTCCTATTTTCTCCTTTGATTGCACTCATTTTTGCTTCCGATCTGATAATTCCAGTAATATTAATAGCTTTTCCATAGCCTTAATGTTCTAGATCTATCAAATATTGTTCAGATCTAATTAATTTTAGCCTCAAAATTGATTGTTCAAGTTGAATGCCTTTTTTTCTTGTTGGATTTGTGATTCGGATGCCGATTCATGTTCAAAATGAGGTACTATCTTTATTAAACTTGCTGGGATTTGTCTGTAGATCATGTTTATCCTAATAAATTTGATTTTCTTGCAGATTCACTCCCTATGTGCACCATACATCATGGTATGTATGCAGCACATAGCCCATATGCTAGGCACATAGCATTATATGCTGCGCACATCCCTTACATTTTTCCAAAAAAAATAGCATTTTCACCCGTTTTCAAGACGATTTGATAATTCTAGTAACATTTGATGTTCAGCAGTAACTCAAATGTATTGGTACTATCAAAAATTAAGTATACTTAGTTAATTTTAGCCTCAAAGTTAATTTGTATCGATTAAATGCGTATTTAATTCATATAAATGTGATTTTTGATATGATTAGATTCAAATTAGTTGAGTTGCTATCTCCAATTGTTATTATATGATGTTAGCAATTCCCATTTGATTTTCCATGATTAATTAAAAATAATTTTTCCTAAGTTTATTTTTATTTATTTAACTTTCATGATCCAGCTCATGTTAATTTGCATGATTGTTTCCAAACAATTTAATCAAACTTTGGCTTTCAATTCGTTCTTTCATATGGCATTGAATTAGTCAAATAAGTCCTAAATTCATTTGCTACTAATAAATTTATTTGTTTATTTGCATCATTATCCATTTGTGCATTTTTGGCTCGTGCTACTCAAGGCGGAAAAATACCCGAGGAGGAGGGGATGTAACTTAACGTCCCAAAATGATGTATGCGAGGATATTTTTGTAATAGGATATAATTATTCCTAGTTTTGTAATAATTTATCCCCAATATCTCATGTGTATCCCTTATCTTCTTCAATCCTTTTCACCGGCCTTTCAATATTGTTTTATTTTCTGTATGGTTTTATATTTGCTAAAATATATATGCCATATCATGTCACATGCCACATGACACACTCTTATGCCATGCCATACATACTCCATGCTATAATATACATTATCTTGTATGCAATCCAAATATGCTAAAATACAACGCAATGCGCGCAACTTGCCATGCTATATGCCAATATGCCATGCCATGCCGTATCACATGCTACCATGCTAATTCATCATGTCATATGCCATTATGCCATGCCATATATGACATGTTATGTCATATGCCATAGTACATGCCATATCATATTCCACGTCACATGCCATGTCCCATGCCAATTCATACACATAATCACCATGCCATACCATGCATATGCCATGTCATACATATGCCAAGCCATTACACTACATCATTATTATATCATGTCATGCATATACCATGTCATCTTATGTCATCATGTTACGAGTCAAACATATACCATGACATCCAAATGCCATATAGCATTATATGCCATTATACGTGCAATCGTGCAATGCCAAATCACATGTCGCACTGTGTGCTTACATATATGCTTGTATACTTGCCTACTTAGGACAATTAACTCCAACTATAATGGTAAAATCGATTTTGGAAACTCATAGAAATAGATGTCCACCACCTAAACCCAATCTTTGAAAGGTTTAACTAGCACTCATGCTATGGGTCGATTGGACCAATCCAGAACCATCCGATGGTGACTCCCTTGTGACTCTTTTGAGTCTGTATCATTCCTCAAGGTAGCCCCTTGGGAAGACTACGCTTTCACTCCAAGTGCAGTCCTCGATCTATGAGCATCACCAGCCTCTCTCTAGGCGGTGGTGCTCACACCAATCCATTCGAACTATTGGCTTACTATTCTCTCAAGCCTGTTGTAGCCATCTTACATATAACTCATCCTTTGCGATGGCTTCCTTAATCTGCTTATCTAATAATGGCTTAATCTACAATTATGCTACTATTCCACAATCTAACTAAAAAGATAACAAAGCATTCAACTTATTCATCTCACGTACCAACTCTAGTTGTATAGCATAAATGTGCGCTAAAGCCTTTCAGCTTAAAGCATCGGCTACTGAGTTAGCTTTATCGGGATGGTAATCAATCACACAATCGTAATCCTTAATCAAATCCATCCATCTCCTTTTCCTCAAATTCATCTCCTTTTACAACTATAGATATTTCAAACTCTTATGATCAGTATAGATATAACATTTATCACCATATAAATAATGATGTTAAATCTTCAATGCAAACACTGCCATTGCTAACTCCAAATCATGAATAGGATAATTTTTCTTATGCAGCTTCAACTGTTGAGAGGCATATGCTATCACCCTACCTTCTTGCATCAAAACAAAACACAAACCATTATACGAAACATCACTATAAAACCAACACTACGGCTTGTGTCAAACACTCTTCAGCTTGTTAAAACTCTTTTGACACTTCTCCATCCATTCAAAAGGGACATCTTTTTACAACAATTTAGTGAGTAGCAAAGCTACCATCGAGAATCCCTTCATAAATCTATGATAATACCCAGCTAAACCTAGAAGACTATGTGCCTTCGCAACACTTTTAAGTGGCTCCTAATTAAGTATTGCTTCCATCTTATTGGGATGTACTCTTATACCTTTTGCAGATATAATATGCCCCAAAAATGACATCTGCCCTAACTAGAAATAACATTTCAAAAGTTTATCATATAACTACTTTTCCCAAAGTGTATGCAACATAATTTAGAGATGTCTATCATGCTCCTTCGCATCCCTCAAATACATTAATATGTCATCAATGAATACTACTCCAAACTGGTCTATATATGGTTTAAAAATAGTATTCATTAATACCATAAAAGTAGCAGGTGCATTAGTTAATCTAAATGGCATGACGACAAACTCATAATGACCATACCGAGTGCGGGAAGTTATCTTTGGGATACTCTCCTCCTTTACCTACAACTGATCTTAATTGTAGATCAATCTTAGAAAAGATTGATGCACCTTTTAGCTGATCCAATAAATCATCAATCCATGGCAGTGGATATTTATTCTTCATAGTCACCTTGTTCAATTGCAGATAATCAATACACATATGGAGAGAACCATCCTTCTTCTTTACAAACAACACCAGTGCTCCCCATGGTGAGACACTGGGGCGTATAAATCCCTTATCAAGAAACTCTTGTAACTGTACCTTTAACTCCATCAACTCTATCAATGCCATCTTATATGGTGCAAGAAATATAGGTTCCACTCTAGGCATTACCTTAATATCAAACTCTACCTCTCTAATTGATGGTATACCAGGTAACTCTTCTGGAAATACATCTAGAAAATCACATATAGTAGGAATATTTTCCACCTTTGGCTTCTCCACTTAGGTATCTACTACATTAGCAAGAAAAGCTATACATCCACTACAAATCAGCTTTCTAGCCATAGTGGCTGATATCAGACTCGATGCCATTATCGATTTAATACCTTGCACCCAAACATTAACAAATTCAGGTGCACTAAATGTAACCACCTTCGATTTATAATCCACCATGCCTTAGTATCGAGCTAGCCAATCCATCCCCAAAATAATATCATACTCCTTAAATGACATCTCCACTAAGTGTGAAAGAAAATTACACCCTAAATCCGTAATAGGCAATCTCTATATACCTAATTCACTACAACATCTCTCCTTAATAGACTAGACATTGTCACATCATAACTCATCGGTACTAACTCCATATATGCTAAATAACTCAATGCAGCACTAATAAATGAATATGTAGAGCCAGGATCAAATAAAACCACAACATTATAATCAAATAAACAAAACTAACCAACAACCATATTAGTAGCTCCAGCCTGATCTCACTAACACATAGTATACACCCTGGTTGAAGCACCTAATCCCTGAGGCTAATTAATGGACTTTTGACTACCACCAATAGCTCCCCTACCTTTGCCATGACCTCTACTAATAGACTGTGCTAAACTACTCCCCTCAACTGATTTAGAGGCTATACTTAGGCAAAATCCTTCTGCTGCTGTATGTATCGGTCCAGTATATGGCATGCTATAATCTCACACCATATGTTCATGTCCATCATAGTTATAACAGAATCCCATCCTTATCACCATCTCACAAACTCTACCATGCATTCGACCATAAGTAGCACACAAACTCATGTTCAACTGATCTCTCCCTATTGTTTGTCCAAGTAGTACAGGACGGGGTGGAAATCATCTAACACCTCTCAATCTCTATATAAAGGAACCTCTGAACCGTCTCTTCTTGCTATCATTGCTAGAGGCACCACTAAATGAAGGAGCTTCTCTCCTAACCTATCAAGCCATTAGGCCATCCTCCTCCTTTAGCATCTTCTTATATCTCAATGCACTAGCAATCAAGGTAGAGAAATCCTCATACATAAATCCCTCTACTAGCTTCCTGATCTGCGATCTCAAGCCCATATTCAATTTGCTTATAGTGGTCCCTACCAGTGGTCAACAACCCTATAGCATAATAAGCTAGTCTGGTAAACTCCCTATCATAATCAGCTACAGATATATCACCCTATCGTGGTGCTAAAAACTCTTATAGATTCTCATCATTTTATGCAGATGGAACGTACTTCAATCGAAACACCTTCTAGAAATCCTCCCAGGTCAATGTAGGAGGCTCGTCTATACTATATGGAACTATCTTCCATAACTCATATGCATTATCATATAGTAAGGAAATCACATTCTCTAACTTCAGCTGATCCGAACAACCCATCTTCTTATATCTCAGTGCATTAGCAATCAAGGCAGAGAAATCCTCAAACATAAATCCCTCTACCAGCTTCCTAATCTATGGTCTCAAGCCTTAATTAATTTGCTTACAGCAGTCCCTACTAGTGGTCAACAATGCCATAGCATGATGAGCTAGTCTAGTAAACTCCCGCTCATAATTAGCTACAGGCATATCACCCTGTGGTAGTGCTAAAAACTCTTGTAGCTTCTTATCAATATATGTAGATGGAATGTACTTCTACTGAAAACTCCTCTAGAAATCCTCCTAGGTTAGTGTAGGAGGCTCGTCTAGACTATGTGGAACTATCTTCCACCACTTATATGTATTATCATAGAGTAAGGAAATTACATACTCTAACTTCAGCTGATCCAAACAACCCATCTTCTGAAATACCTATCGGATTCGCTCTAACCACTATTCAACTACTAAAGGATATGTCATCCCTGTAAACTTAGTAGCAGCTATCTTCTACAATTTATGAAATTCCCTCTTTAGCTGCTTAGTTAAGGTTACTATAGCCTACCCTTGTAACAATCACATCAAGGTACTAACTGGCACCATCACCTGTTCCCCTGTTGTAACTGTCGATGGTACTACTAGTGGTACCTGACATGATACCTCAATCGGCCCTAGTCCAACATGACCCTGTTTATCTGCTCCACCAACACCATCACCACTGCCTACCTTATCACCGACATCTGTAACACCATTGTGGGGATTATGATTTCCCCTACTTTCACCATCGGTTATCATAGCTCTATTTGACATCTTTTATCTACTATCTTCTATCAACTATCTATAAAATATGAGATTGCACGTGGTAAGCTTCCACATGTATATATGATATAAGCAAAAATATGCAAATTTTAATACCCATAGTTATAAATAAATATCAATAAGACCTTTAAAACCATTCTTTAATACCAAAACAACATGTCATACCTTAACCCTCTTATCAGGCATGGCATGCTCTCGTAATATTCTTAATAGATTCCACTCTGCTTCCAGAATTTGCTAAACATATTACAAGGGATATTAAAAATTAAGAATCAATCCCTTTCATAAGTTAAAAGTATTAAGAAGTAACATTAAAATCGTTAATCAAACGTAGCAGTATAAGAATTTTGATCATATTTTCGATCATGAAAATGAGGAAATTTAAAAATTTTGCTATCATTAAAATAAAAGCTTTTAAAAAGAAGTCTATCAAAATCCAATAAAATTCTTGTATGATTAAATACTTTGTAGGTGACGTTGCATTAAAAATCTAGTGATACCACTTTTCATTAACTTAAACAACATATGGATAAAGTAAATAGTATGGATAAAGCTATCATTTAAAAACATGCATATGTTATATATATATATAGCATTTGTTGCCTCTAGATATTATTGTAGTTGCATACTTACATCATGTTTAATGTAAACATACATAACGTAATAGCTACCTAATTGTTCCCTTCCAACAACCTCAGCTTGCCAAGTGCAAATCTTGCCTAGTCGTAACTTATATCACTTCTCTTATATGCATTCAATAAAATGAACGTTGAGTATAAACTCAGTGGAACATAATAAACGAAAAAAATAATGGTATAAAATAAATTATCATTTAGAAGTAGGTTGAAATACCTTTATCACTAATCAAATAAAAACATCATATAAGATATCATTTGTAAAGTAACAAAGTGAATGAACATCATAGTAAAATTAGTTTCATTAACATATCATCAATAAATAAATAACACATATAAATATCATATTAAAATGGTATTTGAATCATAGAATCTCAATTATAGATTAATTAGTATTATTATTATTATCTATCATCTCAACTGTCTGTGTCATAAGTTATAGTAAACTTGTAATATGGATTGGAGACGGGTCTTAATCCCACCTCAAAGCTGACTAATTTTGTCTGCCTATATCACAAGTTACAACAACGAATCACTGTAACCCGGATGAAAGACATGTCTCAATCGCATCCCTATATGATCATATCCTGTAGTGTACACACCTCTCATTGGGGAGGGACCAGATATCTGAACCTCCGACCCGATGAGGAATATCTGTTTATTACTGGTTATGAACAAATATTCTCTTTTTAAAAAAATTTTATCAAATTAAAGTCAAATCAAATGAAATTATAAAGCCTTAACTCAAAGTCAATCATTCAATTAAAACACAGTTTCATATTAAAGAATCCATAAGCAATATGTATGTTAACTATGTAATCAATTGTAGAAAACAAATAATTAAACAGTTATTTCAAATAAAATCATTTTTAAAACAAACACATTTTATGTTTATTATGTACGCACCTCACATAAAAGTTCCTTCCACCTCCTTTTCTTTCTTTACTTCACATCTTTTAACTCCTTCAGCTGTAATTACAAAATAACATAGAGCTATCAGAATAAGGCTTATAACGTAATCTTTTCAACTACTGTAAAAATTACAAAATAACTAGAATCCACTTCCCACTTCCAATACACTTCCACTCATCATAATCAAGTGAACTACTCTATAAATCATACTTAAAACATTTTTGACAACTTATTTAACTTCTTATCCAAATTACCAAATTTTGACAGAATTCCAGTAGAGTTCCATCTATAATTCAGATATCTCAAAATCATATCTTCAAAATTTAAAAATCCACCTGTAGAAAATGCAATTCCCTTCCTCCAAAGCATCATTTCCATAACTCCAAAACACATGCCAACATAATATAATATATTACATAAATCTCAATGTTCAAACATGATATACCATAATTTAATCCATTGATACCCATATGCCTAAATTTTTTCACACTTTTCATCAAATATCATTCATTATCAATCATTTAAACACATTATCATCATCATACACATTAAAACACAATAATTGCGATTAAAGCCACTAAAAGCTAAAATCTACTAACTTCACTTTCATTGATTTTCTTTAAATTTTATTCAGCTCTAACACTTCAAATCACCATGCTTCATCCTAATTCATAATAATATACATTCATTTCAAATTAAACTCTTCATTTACATGCAAAGCCTTCCTTGGCCGAATACAAACATGCCTTTTTAAATTATTTCAACAAAATTCTTCCATAATTCTTATTAGAATCATTAATCTTAGCTGATTATCTTTCATTTTCATCCATTTATTTTTATGAAGAATCCTACCTTGGACAAATTCTTTCTTCTTTATACCATGAGTTTTACATCATTGTAATTCAAACCAAGGCTTAATTCATAATAAATATATGTTATTCTACCTTATTTTACCTTAAAATCAACTTAAATAAACTTTAATCAAGAAAACCCCAAAAATCCCTAATCTTTCCTTTACTTACCACAAACTTAATCTTCAATTTTCTCATGCTAAAACTTATATCAAATGGTAGAGAATTGAAAATTACAACTTTTTCTACGAAAATATTGAAAAAGACTCATGAAAAATGGTAAAGAATTAGCTTAAAAGATGATTTTCCCTTCTTTATTCTTTCTTTCCTTAAGGATTTTGAATTTTCTCTTCCTTTTTCTTGTATTTCCTTTGTTATTTAATGAATATAAGACTTTTAATTAAGTTAGACATGTGCCCTTTATAAAAAGTACCATTTTAATCTTTTGATATTTGGAAAATTATTATTTAAGTCCTTAAACTTTCAATTTTAACATATAGGTCCTTCCATAAACCTTGAATCATTATAAATCAATCCCTCAAGTTTAACTATTTACAATTTAATCCCTACATTTGCACTTTTCATAATTACCTTTACATATTTTCCATATTTCAAACTTTACCCTTAAATAATTCCATTAATACCATTTATGTCCTATTCAATATCCTTAACTATAACTCAATCTTGAATGCTTCTAAGTAGCATACTAGAGTCCCCATTCTACTATGAACATGATTCCACTGCTTAAATCATCTAAAATATTTTACACGATTTGAAAATCACACATTTCTCGAGGAGGACACCCATCCTCCTATTTCAAGCACATTTAACTTATTTCTATCTTGAATATTATTCTATCGTACCATACTCCTTGACCCGAATACGTTCTATTTAGTCTTTGTGATTGATCCGATAATGCATATGTAGCTTGATATAAGCTTAAGTCCATTTTACCTTAAAATCACATCTTATGCCATTAGTACATTATTTAGGACTTAAATACATATTCTACTAACTCCTATTGATGGGTGTAACAATATAGCAATCATGATGAAGAAAACATTGCATAGACATGGCATAAGCATGACATGTGAAGAATGGCATGGCATAGGCATGATATGTGATATGACATTGATAGGCATAACATGTGGCATAATATGACATAGGCATTACATATAAGAAATGACATGGCATGACATGTAAGAGATGACGTGGTATAGGTATGACATGTCAAAAATGACATGGCCTATACATGATATATAAGAGATGACATGGCATAGGTATGACATGTGAAAAATCACATGGTATAAGCATGACATGTGAAAGATGACATGGCATAGACATGACATGATATAAGCATGATATATGAAAGATGACATAGCATAAGTATGACAAGGCATAAGCATGACATATGAAATGATAACATAGGATAAGCATGACATGTGAGAAATGAAATGGCATAACATATGTCATATAACAATGATAAATCAAGCATAGTAGCATAAACAAAGCATAGCAGTACAAATGAAAATTAACAATAGCCTAGAGAAAAGAAGAGATAAAGATAGGGGGATACACGATGAAACAAGGCTAAATCATACGTGTGAGGAAATAAAATAGAAGCCTATTCTACTACAAATGATCTTCAATAATACAAAAATCTAAGATATTAAGCAACATCTCCTTTATTTGGGAAAATAGCCTTGGGCAGCATGAAGTAAAAATGCATGAATGGGAAATTTAAATAGATAAATAATTATTAGGCAACAGATGAGATATGGGACATAAATGATAAACTCTCTACCATGTGAAAGCATGAATGAAACGCTAAAGTCCAATGCATGTAATGGTAACACTCATGAAAATGTAACAATAAGCATGAGTCGAGTCATGAAAAATCATGGAAAAGTAATCAATTTTAGGTAAAATCTACTAAAAGCATAGTTGGAGGATTTTAAGATCATATATGGCATCACTTAGAAATGAATCAACATCCAAATAAGCAAATCATGTCAAGTGATAAATAAATCATAATTAAATGACATTTAATTGAGAAAATAAGCAAATCAATTAATTTAATGGCAAAATCAACATAAATTGATCATGAAACATGAAATTAGAGGACTCTAATATCATCTAAACATCAATTAGAGATGAAAACCACATCTAATTCAAGTCATGTCACATCAATTATAATAAATAATAAGCTAAAAATGTATTTAACCTAAAAATTAATTTTTAAACCAACATTAATCAAATTAAATTAATGTATAATGAATTCAGATTATTAGGGTTACTATGAAACCTCTACTGCTATTGAAAAATTCAATTACCATAAAAAAAACAAATGAAAATGAATGAAAAATTGTAAAATAATTGAAAACTGGCAACTATATGTGTTGTATATAGCATGATATGGGTTGCATATAGGCTATATGCATTGAATATTACATGATGTGTATCACATATAACATGCAGAATCAGAAGCAAAATGAGTTTTTAAGTAAAAACATGAGAAGAATCATAAACCCAAACAAATATATGACTATTAGATATCATTCTAGGTATGGAGAAGCTAGGAAACCTACTGTTACATTCATGATTAAAGCTAAACAATGAAAAATCAAGGCAAAATCATACACCCAACATAGAAATCAAAGAGAATAAAGGAGGGAGGAGGCATTCCAACACTCAACAATGATGATTAGCTTCGAATCTTGATTGCAAATGAGTTTAAGGGTTTAAAGTGAGCATTAATTAGTCTCTAATCTTAATTAGCAACTTAATTAAGTGTTTAATTAAATGAGAAGTGATTTTGGTAGAGTTTAGCCATAATTAACAATTTTGGACGTTTCTCTCATAAATATATTAGTTATATTTATAGGTATGGGGTTGTGTATTGTTAAAATTTAGCAAACAATGTGACATTCTACCAAATTTAATTGGATGCATGCAATATATAGTACCATATGTGCACCATATAATACCAAAAAAGGCTATATGTGCAACATATAGTAATACATGCGTAGCATGTCCAAGATTCCACCTGTATGTACCCCATAATGAAAGTACATTAGGATGTATGCCCCATGATCATCAAACATCATTTGTATTATAAAGATATGGTGACATATGGAGCATGTTAGATTTGTATAAGAAGAGGCTATTCACCATACCTATCTCCACTGAATGTGCGCAACATGTAGCACTATGTTCTTCACATATAAGGAAATATATGATATATATTTTCCTTTCTACAAGTAAAATGTAACACGCTCCATATGTCTATAGCACTCATGGGATGATAAAAAGGCATGTGTGCAAATCATGGTGTGAGCGCCAGTTTCTACCGGGGCCCAGAGCGAGGCTTGCGAAAGTCACGGACCGGGGACCTCACTTAGAGCAAAAGCGCAGTCTTCCTAAGGGGTTCTCTTAGGGAATGATACGGACTCGAAAGAGTCGTAAAGGATTCGCCACCGGATGGTTCCGGATTGGTCTAACCGACCCATAGCATGAGTGCTAGTTAAACCCTTCAGAGCTTGGGTTTGGGTGGTGGAGATCTATTCTATGAGTTTCCAAAATTGATTTTACCATTTTAGTTGGGATTAATTGTCCTAAGCAGGCAAGCATACAAGTGTAAATGTAAGCACACAGTGTGTCATGTGAATTGGCGTTGCAAGATTACACATAAAATGACATATAAAGCTATATGGCATTTAGATGGCATGTCATATGCATGTCATGTGATATAGCGATAAAAGTAGCATGACATATGCATGTCATGAGTGTGAATGACATATCATATGCATGATATGGTAATCCTAATATGTAAACACACAATTATGGCAAATAGCATATTACATTATGTGTTAACATTTTATGGGTTATGTAGCGTTTTGACGTATGCGTGATATATGCATAGCGTATGCATGATGCATAGGATGAATGGCATATCATATGCATGATATATGAAATGATGGATGTCATGGCATATGCATGTCATGGCATAGTAAATGACATACCTTATGCGTGGCATGTGTGATGATGCGTGACATGGCATATGCATGACATGTATAGTAGGATGTGCTTGTGTCATGTGACATGACATGTGAAATGTTAAATTATAACTTGGCATGGTATAATTGTATGGCATACCATATGCATGGTATGTTAAATGGATGATATCCTATATGCATAGCATGTTAAGTAAATGACATACCGTATGCATGGCATGTTAAATAAATGACATACTATATGCATAGCATGTTAAGTGAATGATATACCGTATGCATAGCATGTGAGATGATGTACGGCATGGCATATGTATGACATGACATAGTAGTGCATATGTGAATGTGTATTCAACATAGTATATGTATGGCATACGGTATGAAATGCGTTATGGCATACGATGTGGCATAGTATATGTCATGGCATGGCATATATGTATGCATGATAAAGCGTATTGGTTGATTGAGCGTATTGGATTATGTATTAGCGTATTGGCGTATTGGATTGCATATTGATACGTATGAGCAGACAAAATATAGTATGTTATGGCATGGTATATGCATGACATACATATACGTGTGTGACTGTCATGTGACATGGCATATGACATGAATGACATGGTATATTTAAGCAAATATAAACCATCCACAAATAAAAATACCGAAAGGCCGGTGAAAGGGAATGAGGAGAATGGGGGATACATGTGGGATTTAATGCTAAATTCTAAAATGGGGAATAATGCTATTCTATTACAAGGTATCTTCATCGGTACAAAAATCCAAGACATTTAGTAATGTCTCAACCTCCTCGGGAAATTTCCACCTCGGGTAGCACGAGTGAAAATGCAAATAAACAAGCAAGATCATTAATAGGAAATGCAATTTAGGACTTGATCGACTAATTCTATGCTATGTGAAAGCATGAATCAAGAGCCGAAGTCCGATGGTGACATGCCATAATAGTATATGGCATGATGATGTGGCATGATAACATGGCGTAATGGTATATGACATGTGACATGATAGCATAACATAATGGCGTATGACATGTGGCATGGCATGTGACATGATGACATGCCATAATGGCGTATG
>CANYBF010027993.1:0-13539 GCA_948192965.1 Dalechampia spathulata | reverse complement strand
GGGAGACCTTAGCCTATTCTCAAAACTGGACTAAAGCCCATGTAGTAAGCCTAGTAACATTCCCCAACTAGGACCTTTATTGCATGCTACATGGATCTTTATCTTATCATGTGAGTGGATTTGCATAGACCCGGCCTATTTTCCTCCCACATATTGCTCTGCTAAGAGTCAAAATCCTTTCATCATTCTGTATGGTTGCACAACCTTACGCTTATTCCACGGGCGTACTCTTATCATAACAATATGATCATGCCCGCATTGCTCTACTAAGAGTCAGAATCCTTTCATGATTCTGTATGGTTACACAACCTTACGCTTATTCCACGAGCGTATTCTTATCATAATAATATGATCATGTCCATATTGCTTTGCTAAGAGTTGGAATCCTTTCATGATCTCATATGGTTGCATAACCTCATGCCAATTCCATCGGTATTCACTTATCATTGCAATATGGTCAAAATGTTGTCGGGTTTTTGCTGTAATCCCCCATATGATTGGGCAACGATCAAACTCTCTTGCTTGCCTTATTTGAGAGAATTGCACCTTGAGTTCCCAGTGTAACTCCAGGTTAGTATCCCTACCTAGGACAGGAGAACTTGAATTTACCAATTCTCGTGGAGGTATAAGGTTGGAAGGGAGCGCTACTGCATGCTACATGTTCGCTAACCACGTGATGCATTGCATGCATACACGCATACGTATGCTAACTTGCTTTATTGCAGCCATGACATTACATATTTCTTAGCATAGGTCACGCATACATTCTACGTGTAGCATCACGTGCATCATACGCAATCGCATATGCATACTCATGCATCCATGCTAACCTTTTTCTGCTATATAAAGAACCATGTCAAACTCTTAGAACACCAGAAATGTCACATCCTCATCTGGCCCTGCTGCCTCAATACTGGATGAGGCCACACTTGCTGCAGTTCAAAAGCTCATTGACCAATCTGTGGCCAAGCTTTTGAATGATAACTTCAAGACCCTCCTGCAATAACAAATCTGGGAGGCTCTCAGTCCTACTGAATTCGTCACCCCGCCAGCTCCGATCAAGGAAAAGGGGAAAAGTGTCAACCTATATGACATTGAGACTGATGATGATGTCTCACTCCATATGCATGATGTTCAGAAGACTGAGACAACTGTCTTAGAGCAGAAGATTGAGCAGCTGCAGACCATCATGAAGACCAAGGGCATGGGGACTGACCTAGACTTTGATGAGTTCTCTGTCCGTGCTATCAAGGGGTTGCTTGCCAAGTTCAAGCTCCCTGATGTTTCCAAGTACAATGGAGTTGGGGACCCGAAGAACCATCTGAAGACGTACACCATGCTGATGAGCACCACTGACTTGTCAGATGATCAGATTGTTTGACTCTTCTTCATATCACTGGAGGGACCAGCGTTAGCCTGGTATCACAGTCTGAACAAGGCAACCACGGCCAAGTAGAAGACTCTTTGTACTACCTTCTATAAACAGTACAGGTTTAAGGCCCAGTTTGATGTAACCTTAATGGACCTGGAAATGGTTAAGCAAAAAGCCAATGAGTCCGTTATGGATTATTTCAGTCGTTGGATGAACAAAGCTGCATTGGTCCGACAAAGCCATCTGAATCGAACATGATCAACAAGTTTATCATAGGGTCGCTGACACTCTACCAAGATAAGCTGAGGTATCAGACGTTCCATACCTTTGAGGACATCTCAGTGGGACAACGCATCGAGCAGACCGAGGGTAAGAAAAAGGAGCTCTCCTTCCCAAAACCCAAAACCGCAACCTACACGTAAACACAACCAAAGCCTCATTACACCAATGCCCTACAAATACCAAAACCATAGTACATCAATGCTGTGCAAACACCAAACCCCATACTCCGGAACACTACGCCATCCCAGAAATTCTCAGATCTTGGAATACCACTTTCCAAGGTTTTTGGCCATCTCCTCAAAGCCAAACTCATCAAACCACTTGAGCCAAACTTCAAAACACCACCTCCAACCACAGTAGATACTAAAACCTACTGCCACTACCACCAGCACCATGGTCACAATACTGACGACTGTCGATCTCTCCGACATGTCATCCAAAACCTCATCGACTCTAGTGAGATCGAAGACCCTGAAAAATCCAAACCGTCTAACAAGACAAACCTGCTACTAAATTACCATAAGGCCAACCGCACCTACATGATCCAATCAGGGTTGCCAGAATCCTTAATCCTAAGCTCCTTTTCTCCTCTCAGCAGTAAGGGGAATGCTCAGCTGCCTGCTATTACCTTTCACCCCAGTGGTGGATTTGACATTGGTGCCATTGACATATGGTACGAGAGCTCTGAGGATGAGTCTGCAGCTACTCAAAAATCCTCCAAACCTAAAGCATCGGATGCATAGGCTTCAGATAAGGGTAAGTCGATCGAGACTCCCAAGTTAGCCAAGCCAGCACCAAAGCCATCTAAGCAGCATAAAGGATTAGGTGCCAACAAGATGTCCTCTCGGGTTTACAACATGACCCGCAGTGGCAAGGTATTTATTCCTCCCGATCTTGGGAAGAAGCTTGAAGCTCGTAAGAAGCCAACCGAGGCTAGGCCCACTAGGGATCAAGCTAGTCCAAGCAATGTTCCAGCTCCGCTGCCAGCTAATCAGGTTGCTCAGCCTGATAACATTGTGGTCAAATAGCTGAAGAAGACCCAAGCAAACATCAGCATCTAGGACCTGGTGCTATCCTCCCAGCAGCATCGATGGGCCGTCGTAGAAGCACTCTCTATTATGAGAATCTCTCCTTCTACTTCCACCTTCAGCATGAAGAGCCAGCTAGTCAACTAGGAGCTACCATCCAGCATGATCACATTCTCTGATGCAGATCTACCGGCTGAGGGAATCCGCCACAACAGAGCACTGTTCATCAAGGTGAACATCATGAATTTCAGCACTTCTTATGTCATGGTGGATGACGGTTCCGGCATCAATGTATACCCACTCAAGGTGCTTCCTAAGCTCGGGATTCAGCTTTCAGACCTCAAACCCTGTAAGACCATTATCAGGGCCTACAACGAGTCCAAATGAGAGGTTACTGGCACTTTCACTGCCACTATCACTGTTGGGCCAGTCGAGTCAGTGGTGGAGTTTACTGTTCTAGACATTCCGGTGTCATTCGCGCTGCTTCTGGGCCGACCATGGTTCCATCCGCTAGGAGGTGTGCCATCCACCCTGCACCAGAAAATCAAGTTCCCACACAACAAAGGTGTGGTTACTATTACTCCTGATGATGAGGTTGCTCTAGCCTGCATTAGGGAAGATGACCCTCTTATGATCGGTTTTCAGATTGCTGCTATCGAAGAGCTTGAATCCTACTCGTACCAATCGAGTCCCGCTGTGGAGAACATGATGCGCATGATGCACTACGTGCCTGGCATGGGTTTGGGCCTGTATGAGCAAGCCCCGGTTGAATTTGATATCCCTACAGCCATGTGGGAAGAAAGGTACTGCATTAGGTTTGATTCCTACACTTCAGACAAGCCAGACGAGTGCAAGATGGTTCTCTTCATCCAGGGAGAGACTCAGCATGACCATACTCCCGAGTTACCTAACTTGGAGGACTTCTATGAATAACAGTTTGCCATCTTTGGCGATGTCTGTGACCTGTCAACCCTAACAATAGCTGGGAAGACTACTGCTACTTTCACCATCAACCCTGATGATGCTTTCTAGATCTTTGGTGATGTTGCTGATCTCACCACTGGCCGCCTGGAGCCGGAGCCTGCTACAGTCTCTACACTGGGGTCCAAGCTGCAGAACTTAGACATTGAAGACCTATTGCTGCCAAAGGTCTATAAGGACATTGCTACACTGGTGGAGAGCACCTTTGAAGAGCTTGTATATGAGGACACTGATGTCCCTATTTCTATACTTTTTAATGATGATGTAATCCCATCTAAGTATGAAGCAATAAAGAGCAACTTTGCTTATGTTTGTGATGTGTATTCTGATGGCATTGTGCATGAGCATGAGCATTTTTGACATTAATGCATATTGCATCAAAAATGTTAACATTAACACAGATGACAAGCCATGTCTCCTCCAAATTGCATCAGACTTGACCTCTGAAGAGAGAATAGAAA
Organism: Dalechampia spathulata; assembly: GCA_948192965.1. Taxonomy (NCBI): domain Eukaryota; kingdom Viridiplantae; phylum Streptophyta; class Magnoliopsida; order Malpighiales; family Euphorbiaceae; genus Dalechampia; species Dalechampia spathulata. The sequence continues at coordinate 9,415 of CANYBF010027993.1, read as the reverse complement.
TAATTAGTGCACTGAAAAAGCACATAAAAGCCTTTGCTCTAGGCTATGAAGACATACCGGGTGTCGACAGATCCATTGCAGAACACATAATTTCTACCAAGCCGGGGTTCAAGCTAGTCAAACATAAGCTATGACGCCTCCAACTAGAGTGGGCACAGAAGGTCAAGGAAGACGTCCAGAAGCAGTTGGATGCTAAATTCCTTGAGATGGTTGACTATCCAGAATGGTTGGCCAATGTGGTTCTAGTTCCCAAGAAAGATGGCAGAGTAAGAGTCTGTGTAGACTACAGGGATCTGAACAAGGCATGTCCAAAGGATGACTTTCCTTTGCCTTATATCGACATGCTGGTCGATAGCGCAGCCGCTAGTGCTATGTATTCCTTTGCTGATGGATTCTCTGGGTACAACCAAATCCTGATGGCAGTTACAGACAAGGTGAAGACAACCTTCATCACAGAATGGGGGACCTATTGCTATAAGGTCATGCCTTTTGGCTTAAGAATGTAGGTGCAACCTACCAGAGAGCTGCAACAACTCTGTTGCATGATTTGATCCATAAAGAAGTCGAGGTCTATGTGGATGATATGATGGTGAAGTCTCTCACCAGAAAAGAACATCCAGCTGCTCTAGAGAAATTTCTCACGCATGTTGAGAAATATAGACTCGAGCTGAATCCGAAGAAGTGCACATTCGGGGTGACATCTAGCAAACTATTAGGTCACATTGTCAGTCAGAGGGGTATCAAGGTGGATACTGATAAAGCAAAGTCAATCATTGAGATGCATATTCCCAGAACTGAGACAGAAGTTAGGGGATTCCTGGGACAACTCCAATACACAGCAGATTTATCGCCAAGCTCACTACCATATGTGAGCCAATCTTCAAGCTTTTGAGGAAGAACTAGCCTATGGTTTGGTATGAGAACTGCCAGTTCACATTCGAGAGAGTAAAGCATTACCACTCTAACCCGTCGAACCTGCAAGCACCTCGGCCGGGAAAACCATTACTACTCTATCTAGCCTTAGAAGAGGAGTCAGTCGGTGCTATGATGGCTCAAGAGAATGACGTTGGAGTCGAGCATGCTGTTTACTACTTGAGTAAGAAGCTTTTGCCAACTGAATGCAAGTACAGCATTTTTGAGAAGCTATGCATGGCTATGGTCTGGGTTACCAAGAAACTCAGGCATTACTTCTAATCGTACCAAATACAGGCAATCTCCAAGGTTGATTCTATAAAGTACTTGTATGCAGCTCCTTCGTTAGTAGGAAAACTCTCCAGGTGGCTGATCCTGTTGTCAGAGTTTTATGTGCAGTATGTCACTACTAAAGTGATCAAAGGCAGAGCAATTGCTGAGTTCTTAGCATCCAGGCCAATGGATGACTCTGAGACCTTTGAACTAGACTTCCTAGATGAGCACTTGGGGGCAGTCGATGTCCAGAAATGGAAGTTGCACTTTGATGGCGCAGTGAACAAAAGGGGTGCAGGTGTAGGAGTTGGGTTAATCACTCCTGAGGGTGAACTAATAATGCTCTCAAAGCGACTGAGCTTCTCAGTCCCCAACAATATGGCTAAGTATGAAGTGTGTCTTTTCGGGCTAGAAGCATTACTAATGGTCAATGCCCCAGATGTACAGGTATTTGGTGATTCGATGCTAGTCATTCACCAATCCATGGTCGAATGAGAAGTCAAAGAGGAAAGGCTTAAGCCCTATGCTGAATACATGAAGCTCATGGTCCATAATTTTAGCTCCTGCCAATTTATTCATATGCCGCGTGAAGAGAATCAGATGGCTGATGCTTTGGCTACACTAGCTTCAGTTTGTGAGCAACCGTAGAGTCAAGCTCAGCCTGTGATTATTGAGCAGTCGAGGATCCCTTGCTATTTTGGGGAATGGGTTATGACGCTAGACCCATCAGATGAGGCCCCATGGTATGTTGATATCATGAACTTTCTGAAGACTGGTACTTATCTAGAGGAAGCCAACATAACTGATAAGCTAGCTTTACGCATACTGGCAACCAACTTCACCTGGCATCAAGGTGTTCTTTACAGAAGAACCGCTGATGGTCTACAACTTCGATGCATATCGGGGAAAGAAATTGAATCCATTATGGAGACTATATATGCTGGTGTATGTGGGCCCCACATGAATGGATTTGCATTTTACAGAAAAATCTTACGCCAAGGATATTTTTGGCTCACTATGAAGACTGACTGCATACAGTTTGTACGAAGATGCCATGAATGCTAGATTCATGGAGACCTGAGTCATCTACCGCCAGTCCAATTGCAGAATTTGACAACGCCTTGGCCATTCTCAGTATGGGGAATTGACATCATGGGTGAGATTCATCCTAACGCTTCTAATGGACATCGATACATACTGGTAGCCGTGGACTACTTCTCTAAATGGGTGGAGGCATAATCCTATAATGAACTGAGGGCAAGACAGGTTGCCAAGTTTATAGAGAAGAATCTCATATGCCGATATGGAGTGCCACATAACTTGGTATCAGACAACGGAGTACAGTTCCAAGCCCAAGTTGCAGACTTGCTGGAAAAATATGGGATTGAGCACCATCGATCCTCTCCTTACCGCCATCAAGCTAATGGAGTGGTAGAAGCGGCTAACAATACAATCAAGTGCATCTTAGCCAAAACGGTACAGACCTACAGAGATTGGCGTGATCAGCTGCCATTCGCTTTATGGGGTTACAGAACCACTACAAGAAGTCCCACGGATGCTACCCCCTACTCTCTGGTTTAAGGGACAGAAGCCGTATTGCCAATTGAAGTTGAGCTGAAATCACTTCGAGTCATTCTGGAATCTCAGTTGCCAAAAGCTGAATGGAAAAGGGCCAGGTATGAGCAGCTGGTCACTATTAATGAGAAATGGCTGAAGTCCCTCTATCATCTACAGCTTTACAAGAAGCGCATGGCCAACGCATTCAACAGAAAAGTTAAACCTGTGACCATACAAGAAGGTGATCTGGTCCTAAAGCAGGTCAGACTAGCTATCCGCGATCCTTGTGGAAAATTCAGACCCAACTGGGAAGGCCCATTCCTAGTTAAAAAGATCCTCCCCAAAGGCGCTATTCGCATCTCAGATTTGGAAGGGAATGAATTCTCAAAACCTGTCAACCTTGACCAACTGAAGAAATATTTTGTTTAGAGCAAAGGGCAAAAGAAAAATAACAAAATTAAGATAAAAAGCATGGTGAGCTAAAAACCTGCATAGGCAGTTCATGCAAAGTTAAGGCAAAAGAAAATTTGCTCGATGAATTGAAAATCCACTTGGACAGCTCATGCAAAAATTAGAGCTCTGTAAAAACAAAATGAGAGCATTAAAATAGTTGATCAGAAAATCTTGTGCGAGACTGGTCAATAATAGAGGTTGAGTCTGATGCACATCTGGAACTTCTGTGTTGGTTTTAACATTTTCATGTAAATGTTTTGATCTCATTAATGCAAATGGAACGTATGTTCATAAACTTAGCCTTAAGTAATACTAGTTGTAAACATAAAGCATTATCACCCTTTATTACATGTTGTTGCTTAACAATGTCTTATAGTACAGGATTCAAGCTTGGTGCAACACCCACAACTTGTACTCATCATCAGTGGCAGGTCCAACTCCAGGAATCTCCACCAGCGCTATCCGACGATGAGGCCAAGTCCGCTCTACATGCTCCACAAAGCGAGACACCAGCCTGCCTCCCTCAAACTCCATAAGCCCAGGTATGGTCTGCCACTGGCCATACTGACGACAGATCCTAGCAGGACTGTAATGCATGCAACGCCTAAATCTTGGTAGTGGGATACAATCTATGTAAGTCATTACAGTAACATGTTGTATGCGCCACCAGGGACAGGTCCACTTGATCTTGCTCTCAAGTCGAGTCCCCATCCACTCAGTCCAGCCCTGGAAGTTCATTGTCCTTACCTCGCTAAAGGCATAGCCCCTTCGCATGTAGCTATGAGGAAGGTATCTCTGCGGATCTCCTGCTGGCGGTACTAGAATCCCAAGCTTCTCCTGAAGCCAGATCTGTAATATATAAAAATAAAAAAATAAAAGCTCGCTAAGATGAAAACCTTGCAAAAGGCTGCTCAGGCAAAAGTAAGAGCGACTTGTTGAGTTGAAAACCCAAGGGGGTAGCTCAGGCAAAAGTTAAGGTCTAAAAACAAAAGCAAAAGCCCGATGAGCCAAAAACCTAACAAAAGGTGACTCATGCAAAAGCTAGGGCAACAATGTAACTTTTCTAAGTTGAAAACCTGTAAAGGCGACTTAGAATTCTCACCTGTAAAAGAAGCAGACTGCCACTGAAGCACTCAGACTGTCCATGCTTCACTTTGTCTAGACTAAGGATTGTCTCCGCAATGATCATGGGAAAAAGGGTCCGACCCCCCATAATTGGGTCTATCACAAGCCCGATCAACAGGTCTCCGTGGCCGGATGAATCGATGAACAGCAACTGTGCTAATAGTTCAAATCCAGCCACCCTCAGCCATGACAGGTCTTCTATAGATTTCTGACCACATAGTTGGAAAAGGGCAACAAGATTTACAGAGCCTTCTGTAGTCAAAAGAGAGCCCACCTCCAGCGGACCAACATTAAAAGCCCTAATCAAATATGAGAACGCATCTTCAACAAGTACTGGCACTGTCAGCATCTCCGTCATGCTACAGGTAACCCCGAGGATGGCAGCAAACTCCTCATACATCGGACATAACTCTACATGCCCGAACCGGAATACATGAACCTTCGGATCCCAGAACTGCATAGCAGCATGCAGAAAAGCGTGGTTGATTGAGACTTGCTGGAAAGTTCTCAAATATTGGAGTCTGATGTTGCCTAGTCGACTCCACTCATTATTTCCCCAACAGCGGGAAAGAGCATGGAAAGCAGACAATGATTGCTGAGTCATTGTATATCTAATTTCTGTAAAGAAAAGTAGATGGGTTATGTTTTACTAATAAACATAAAGCATGGTGTAGTTATAAGCAGTAAACAATATTGGATTCCACTAATAAATCCAAAAGACATACAGTATAAACCTTTGTCTATTTTTACAGTTTGTACGCAACAACCCTGGCGTACTAGGCACGCAATGCCAGTCTGTAATACGCTATCCTATCCTAATGCAGAATCTATAGAATTCTGACATCATGCATATGAGAGTCTGACATCATACCTTCTCTATGCATCATTCTCCCCAGAGTGATCATTAGGACTGGGGGGCATCCATGATCTCAATATTGTAGCACAACAGATGTGCTGTCAACCAGGCAACCTCGCATCCCATCTGCTCTGTCATCTGAGCATAGCAACCTTGCTCCTCTCGCTCCAATTGCCTACTCATCCGTAAACATGAGCATATAGGCATATAAGGCATGCATCCAAGCATTTCCATGCACTTACATTTATAACAGGTACTCACCACAAATACGCAACACACATCGTGGAATGCGCACCCTATGCATCAATTTTTTGGTAACATGTACCTGGCACTGTGCATCTCTGCTATTATGCGCCTAGGTCCCACTAAGATGCACATGAAGAATTAGGCCTCTGGCAAAAATTTTAGAATTTTACCATGACTTATGCACCTAGGTCCCATGTAGCGTGTGAAAAATCCAGAAAAGCAGTCAAAATGCAGCAGACTGATACTAAAAAATTCAGGTATTTTCCCTGGACCATTTCAATACCAATTTCACTGACGAATTATTTTCCTATGTCTGGCAAAGACAGGAAATTGATCCAACAGATGATCAAAAGCAGTCAAGCCTTTGACTTCTGGTCAAGCCATTGACCAGATAGTGTTGCATTCCGACAGAGGGTCCCAAATGCAGGCTTTGGAGATAGACAACACTGATTTGATGGCGCAAGAACAATATCTGACGGTTGATCACCCAGACCCAGTAAAAGGTTACCTCTGGTTCAACTGTAGAACCACCCGATTCAGCAGAGATCACCAAGTCAAGCCCTTGACTGCTAAATCCTAACGCATAGGCATCTGAATGCTGACTTCAGATGAATTACTCGCAAGGAAGCCATCGGTCTTGCAGTGACCACCGGTCAACCCTGATCGGAGTAGCTTGGACGCCGGGCCCCCAGTAATGAAGCTGGGGTACTTATACTGGTCAAAACCGTCGACCAGAAGTGTCAGAGGATCCTGAAAGCTGTTTCAGAGATATCTGACATTTATAGATGGCACGAGAATGGACCTAGCAGATGGTCACCCGGGTCCTGCAGTTGACCCCATGATCCAGCAATGATCACAGAGCCAAGCCTTTGGCTCCCGCATAGGCATCTGGATGCTAGCTCCAGGTGATTAACTCGTGGCATTGCCACCAATCCCATTGCAGACCATTGATCAGCCTTGATCTTCTACCCCGAGCACCGGGCTCTCACTAGCAGAATTAGGACTATCAGGTTAGCATTGATCTTCTAGCTCGAGCACCGGGCTCCCAATGGCAGGATTGGGTTTTAAGCCTCAACGCGAGCATCTCTACACGTCAGGTACACTTCCTACTCCCTGTGAAAAGTCATGTTATGATCAGATCACATTTTGACGACTTACGCACATGTCGCCTCAAAATGATTCTGATCAGGGGGCAAACTGTTGACCCTGACTTTTCACACTCGTGTAATTTCGGGTTTCTGTCGATTCGGCTTGGTTTTAGTCCCCGATATCGACCCCGATTATGTACTTAGGCATCTGTGTCTTCCTCTGTGTATTTTAGTGCACAGAACATTTCAAAACTGGTGGGGCCCACCATGGCACCTGGTGGGTCCCCGTCACTTATTCTGAGTGTTCTGTACATACAGAACACACTTCACTGTTGCCTGCACGAGGCAAACCACTTGAAATGCAAAATATTACATTTTTTGGCCCTGGGCACTATTCACTATGAATAATGCATAGGTGGGGCCCACTAGGCAAAAGCGGGGCCCGCAGCCCCAATAACCTATTCTGTGTATTCTGTACTTACAGAATATATTTTCCGATTGCCTTACGCAAGGCACAGCGCTTGGCATTGCAAATGCCACCTTCTGGATCCACTACGCTATGGGGCCCACCTAGCAATAGCGGGGCCCGCTGCCCCTATTGACCTATTCTGTGTATTCTGTACTTACAGAATACATTCCACTACTGCCTTACACAAGGCATGCCCCGTGGCATCCCGAATGTCACATTTCTAGGCTCATCATGCTGTGGGACCCGCTAAACACTAGTGGGGCCCACTTCCCACTATTGTCCGCTTTGATGCATTCTGTATGCACAGAACACATCTTATATGCTGCCTTACTCCAGGCAAAATGCTTGGCATACTATTTGCCACTTCTTAGCCCTTTTATGCTGTGGGGCTCATAAAAGTACTATTCATCATGAATAGTACCCAGGTGGGCCTACCACTTGACTTGGTCAAATTTGAGTGTTCTAAACGCATAGAACACATTTTCACTAGTGCCTATGCGAGGCACAACTCACGGCATCCTAAATGCCACGTTTTGGCCCTAATGGGCCTGTTGGGCCCAAACAGGCCCATTAAGCCAGAACTCGGTGTTCGGGGTCGAATTTGAGAAAATTTATAACTGTAAAGTTTCTCAGGACGTCGAATAATGCTTGTTGGACATACGGCTCACATCCCGTTCAGCCCATATTGAGCGGACCGCATCGCGATGTGTGTAGCGCATGGCACTATGCGCTACACATGTTGCATAGTAACTGCATAGTAAAGACGTTTGGTCGGGAGCCTTCTCGGGACCTAATTTGGAAAAACTTTCTTCTACAAAGTTGTTCCTTACGTGAAATAACGCTTATAGGCTTTGGGGCGCATTCCCGAAGCAGCCATAGTGGGCCCCATGCGACGGGTCAAAAGGTGATGTGCGGAGCACATTGGCAATGTGTGGCGCACAGCACACAATGTGTGGCGCACATTGCCTTTAAATTTTTCAAATCCGAGCAAAAATTACAAAATTGCCATGCCCAAAAATTGCTCTATAAACATAGAGCTTGGGGTTCTGAAAATGGATCCGAAATTTGCTCTCTAAGGGCACCAAAAACTCTGTCAAAATTTCCACTTAATTAATTAGGCCCCTAATTAATTAAATCACTTGGATTTAGTGACAAAATTGGTTAGTTTAGGCTCCCTAAACACGGAATCAAGCAAGATCAAGAAGAAAACTCGACCGGAATAAGGTAAATTTCCCATTTTCTTCAATTTTCTTCATTCTGTCACTATTCTGTGGGAGAAGTGCTACGTACATCACCTCATATGCGCCACACACAGCCTATGTGTGGCACACATCACCCCAAAATTTTCCAGAAAATGCTATTTTTCGTCCAATCTGGCCAATCCAAGGCCATTCAAGGCTTTTCCATGCCTTGGATTCCTTGGATCTACCCTAAATCTTGCCGGATTTTAAATAATTTTAACTTTAAAATTATTTTTCTTAATTTGGATGCAAATCCATGAAGTAAAATCCATTTTCAGGTCCGATCTACCTAGATCAAGGTTGGATCTAGGGTTTTTGCTGAAAATTTTTTGATTTTCCTTCTGTTTTCTCTGTCATGTGTGCCACACACAATCAATGTGTGGCACACATTGCCTATGTGTGGTACACATTGGCTTCGGTTTTCACAGAAAAATCCGATTTTCACCCGAACCGCTTCTGAACCGCTTCGATTTTGAATTTTCCAGTGACTCCAGTAGCTTTTCCGTGCACTTGAGGTTATGGATCTATCATAAATCATCCAGATCTACTTGATTTTAGCCTTAAAATTAATTATTTCGATTAATTACTTAATTAATGTTTGGTTTGATGAACCGGAGGCCGATTCGTGCTCAAAATGAGGTACTGTCTTCATTAAAGTTGCTGGATTTTATCTGAAGTTTATTTCTGTACTGACAGATTTAATTTCCTTGCAGATCGGTCTCTGATGTGTGCCACACATCATGGGATGTGAGCCACACACAGTCAATGTGTGGCGCACATCACGTGATGCGCGGCACGCATTCCTAGCAAATTTTTCAGAAAACTATATTTTGGGCCATATTTTGGTCGTATTTTGACGTATCCAGTGGTATTTGAGCTTCACAATAGCTCAAGTATTCTAGAAAAGTCATAAAATAATCTTTACATAATTAATTTTGGCCTCAAAATTAATTTTTACAATAAAATGCAATTTTTTGATCGTATAAATGTGATTTTTGATAGGATTGGAATTAATTGGTCGTAGGGCTATCTCCAATAATTTTTGTGTGATAATAGTCCTCCCAATTAAATTTTTCCATGATCAAATAAAATAATTTTGCTTAAAATTATTTTTATTAAAATGAATTTTCACGATCCGGCTCGTGTTTATTATTTCAATTATTGCCTAATAATTGCTGGATTTTGACTCTTGGTT
>CANYBF010027817.1:0-10400 GCA_948192965.1 Dalechampia spathulata | reverse complement strand
GAAGGGCCTCAAGTTTTCTACAGTCAAAAATGTTAATCTGATGGAGACTGGCGAGTCTGTGAAGGTCTTTGGGTAGAAATCTAAGATTAGGACATAAGTGTATGTAAATGGTTTCAAGAAATGTGGAGGTGTTAAAACTCTCAGCTATTGACTCCAAAGCTGAACAATCCCTAATCTTGAGGTGCTTAAGAATTGGTGGTAAATCACCTCTTGATGATGTTAAAGATGTAAGATATGGACACTTTTCAACTGATAAGAACTCGAGATTTATAAAGTAGCTGTAGTCATCCATAACTGTTGATGAACAGGAAACTTGGTCCTCATCCAATAACAAACTCCGAAAATTCTGGCAATCTCTTACCTCAAGGCTTTTTAGAGTTGAAAGCAGCTTCGAAATACCTCTGCCCATTGATATCAGAGAGTTACAACCTTCAATTTTCAGCTTGTCAAGACAAATGTCAATATGTAAAGACACCAGAGCTTCACAACCTTGAATTTGAATCTCTCTGAGGCTGGATGGAAGAGAAATCCCTTGGAGAGAAATGAGTTGTGGATTGTTCATAATGAAGAGCTCTCCAAGGGACATGAAATAATGAGCGAAATGAAGAAACCTTTCGCAATTATTCAAATGCAACGTTTCAAGATGACTCACCATCCTTTCTTTCTCTTCTGACGTTCCACTTCTGAAGCTAGGAAATAGCTCTTGTTCAACCCTTAATCCTTTGGATTTGCATAGCTTCTCCATTAGCCCCTCTTTTACCATGGTAAATTTTGATATTCTTCTTAGTCGAACCTCATTTGGTGAGCCAAACTCTGCCATATTTCTGAAATCTACTTCTTTACACCTCCAGATTTCTATTTCCAAAATCACCGGAAGGCTCGGAAGGCAAACTACCAGTTCATCACAAGAATCAATAGTGAGCCTTTTCAGCTTAGATAGACAGCTGGGTAATCTACCCTTCAATTTGGGACACCATGTAATTGTAAGCTCATTCAAGCAAGGGAATTCAAACTCACCTGGATTCCAATCTTCCCATTCTTCCATACCTTCAAACCACAGTCTCTCAAGAGCAGGAAAAGGATTTGAGCATCCCTCTCCATAAAACTCGCTACCTATGCTCTTCACACTCGACATTCCTCGAATAAAAAGCTCTCTCAAGGATGGCAGCAACCCAAGGCTCGGCAAGCACGAGCATTTCCTGCAGCACTCCAAACTTATACACACTAGTTTATTGTATGCAGGTTCAGTGACCCAAGGTGGAAAACTCATGCCTCCGTAATTCTGTAGGTACAATTTTCCCAATTCAGTATGAGGCTGCAACCCATCAAGTAACTCTTTGTCAAGCCTTTCATCCGGGGTGTGATGATATCCCCAATTCAGCAACAAATCTTTTAGGTACTTCTTTTCTTTTAATTTCGCCTCCTTCCCATGCACAGAATTATTTACATTCTCCAACCCTGAAATGCGCAATCTCCCTTGGAGAAGATTTAATCTATTCAGAGCTGTTAGACTTGCTTCACTCACTTTGCTGCCCACTGGAAACTCTGATAACCTTCTTAAACTCACCAATTCTTTCACACCTAATGGCAACCCTTCATCCAAATCTGTTCCTTCAATATCAAGGTAACACAGATTTTTCAGATTTACCGTTTCTGGTGGCAATTTCTTGAGATTATGACAATATCTCAATAGAAGAGTCTGCAAGTTGCACAATAAAATTGTTGACTTGGGTAAACTTCTAATCTTTGTCAATGAGAGGTCAAGATACCTTAAATGCTCCAATTCACCTATTGATTCTGGTAGCTCGTAGATTTTGTAGCCCTTGACAGATAAGGCCCTTAAACATCTTAACTCTGGTAGCAAGTTGCTCAAAACATCACTTGTCATATGGTACTTGCACCAATTTATTTCTTCTAATGATAGAGGCAACAAAGTCCGTATCTTTGGGATCTCATGCAATTGCTGGAATTTTTTGATGCCATCATATTTACCACAGATATAGGAAAAGTGACGAACTCTTTCTCTTCTGAACTGCTTGCCATCATCCTCCAACCTTAAACATGTCTCCCCAGCAACACTTTGTGCTAGATCATTCACAAGATCATGCATCACAAATTTTGATCCCTCGTTGCTTGCTCTTTGAAAAAGTGATCTTGATAATAAATCATGGAAATGATTCATACCCGCATCTTCCATTTGTTTAACATCACCTATTCGTTGGATCAAGCCTTCTGCCATCCATAGAAGGACAAGTTCCATCTCCGTGAACTCGTAGTCCTTTGGGAAAATAGCACAATAGCTGAAACACCTTTTCAAGTGCGAAGGGAGATGATAGTAACTTAACCTTAACACAGGAAGAACGTCACTCCTGTCACTTTCCAAACTCCATATTTCACTGTTCAATATGTCTTCCCACTTTTCTATGGGTTTGGAGCGTAAAAGGCCACCCAAAGTCCTTGCAGCCAAAGGTAATCCTGCACACTTGTCTATGACTTTGGCGCGGATGCTTTCCGGATTCTGTAGTGTGCTGGTTGTTGTGTTCTCTAATGCATGACTTCTAAACAACATCCAACAATCTTGATCACATAAGCGTTCCAGAGTATGAAACGCTACCGTTCCCATTTTCTTAGCGACTTCTTCACTGCGTGTTGTCACAATTATTCTGCATCCTGACGCTCCATCCATAAACGGAGGACGTAAAGCATTCCAATCTTCATAGCGTTCACTCCATACATCATCTAAAACGATCAAAAACTTCTTCCCTGCCAGCTCCTTCTGCAATTCAAGCTGAACAGCATTGAGTTCTTTGAGATCACAAGGCCTTTTAGCGATGGACTCAAGAATGGCCTTTGTAATCCTCATAATATCAAAATCATCGGATACGCAAACCCAAGCTTTTGGATGAAAGTTGATCTGCAATGACTCGTCATTGTAGACATACCTGGCGAGTGTAGTTTTTCCCAACCCGCCCATACCAACAATGGGCAAAACACAGAGTTTTTCATTACTTGAATCGTCCTTTAGAAGCATACGCAGTATCTTCCTTTTATCATCATTCCTGCCATACACCTGAGGCTCATCATGCAAACATGTACTTGGGGGTCGTTGCCAAGCAGTTGCAGAAATTTCTCCAACATGCTTTTTCAATTCAAGGGTACCCGCCCTTTCCTTAACAGCTTGTAATCTGTTACTTATATCTTTAATCTTGGATGCCATCTGAGAATTAAACATTACAGAGCTTGAACTGAAACACACACAGCAACTTGTAAGGAGTTTCCGAACCTGACTTGTACTGGCATCAGCTTCTCCCTTCCACTTCCGACGCAGAGAATCTGTGGCAAACTCATCCAAGATGTCGTCCACATCGTAAGCCAAATCGTTGAGGTCGGTCAGCCAATCTTTCACGGCGGGTTTGTTGATCTGCTTCTCCTCTGCATCATCAAGGACATGGCGAATTGTGAGCAGCATGTTCTTCCAGCTGTGGACCTCAGCATGGACTTGGTTGTCACTGAAAAATCTCAGCAAATCAGAAGAGGCAATCTTGTCAAAAATGGCTTGAAAGAAAGCAGATAGAGCAGCTTCCACAATGAGTGACATGGCCTTTAGGAGGATTGAGCGGAAAGGATTAGAAAGGGAAACAAATGGATGGGGGGTAATGAGAGAAAAGCTTGAAGAAGAAAGAAAGGAAGGGTGGAAGTAAAAGTCATAGCAAAATTAGAATTATCGAAGTGGGTACATATTATAATATAAAGCTAAACGCACTATCAAAAGACAAGCAAAGTCCATCAAGTGAATTTAATTAATATTGGGTTGTTTATATTTCAAAGTTTGTTAGTTGGGTAAGAAATGTTTGTTATTAAATTAGACAGATGGAGAGGCAACGAAAAGAAAGAGAATAATAATAAATATGATTAGAATATAATGAAGTTGGGAGAGGCAATACACAAAGTGGTTAACCCAATAACACTGTTTTTATGTGCATCCATTAAGCCCACACATAAATTCGTTAAAGCAAACGGCAAAATCTAAAGGAGAATGCGTTATTGTTCTTGCTGGCAATTAATGTGTTCACATGATAACTTGGTAATCATTTAATCAAAAATGACCATTTTGAAGTATGTCATCATCAAAATCATTTGGAAACTTGAGATTTATAAAGTAGCTGTAGTTATCCATAGCTGTTGATGAACAGGAAACTTGGTCCTCATCCAATAACAAACTCCAAAAATTCTGGCAATCTCTTATCTCAAGGCTTTTTAGAGTTGAAAGCAGCTTCGAAATGTCTGTACCCATTGATATCAGAGAATCACAACCTGCAATGTCCAGCATTTCAAGACAAGCGTCAATGTTTAAAGACACGAGAGCTTCACAACTTGAAATTTGAATCCGTCCGAGGCTGGATGGAAAAGAAATCCCTTGAAGAGAAATGAGCAGTGGATTGTTCATAATGAAGAGTTCTCGAAGGAACATGAAAGTATGAGCGAAATGAAGAAAGCTTTCGCAATTATACAGATGCAACGTTTGGAGATGACTCACCATCCTTTCTTTCTCGTCTGACACTTCACTTCTGAAACTAGGAAACAGCTCATCAACTTCTAATTCTTTGGATATGCATAGCTGCTCCATTAGCCCCTTTGTTTTGATGCTAAATTTTGATATGCCTCTTAGTTGAACCTCGTTTGGTGAGCCAAACTCCGCCATACTTCTGAAATCTACTTCTTCACACTCCCAGATTTTTAACCAAAAAACCGCGGAAAAGCTGAGAAGGCAAACAACCTGTTGAAGATGGAAAACGGGCCTGATCCATCATGCAAATGAGTGTTGAGCCGGACTGGGTAGAGAAAGCGCGGGCTGAGCTGCCACACTCGTGGGCCTGGTTCAAAGGATAAAGCCTTCTCCACCAATATCCCATTTGACATTATAGATTGATAAGCATTTGACCTATAAGCACCATTTTTGCGTCCCTTTTGCCGGATGTGGGATAAACCCTCTGCCTCTTCTTCTTCCTTCTTTTATTTTTCTTCAACACTACCAGTTCATCACAATAACCAATAATATATAGCGTTTTCCAGCTGGGTAATTTACGCGATAACTTGGGACAATTTTGAATTTGAAGCACATGCAGGCAAGGGAATACAAACTCACCTGGATTTTAATCTTCCCATTCTTTCATATTGTAAAACCCCAGGGTCTCTAGAGCACGAAAAGGATTTGAGTATCCTTCTCCATAAAACTCGCTACCTATGCTCTTCACATTCGACATTCCTTGAATACAAAGCTCTCTCAAGCATGGCAGCAACCCAAGGCTTGGCAAGCACGAGCATTTCTTGCAGTCCTTCAAACCTAGAGTTTATCTATAAAAATAATATATCCTTTTTTATTTATAAAATATTTCAAAAATCTGTAAATTAATGAACTAAATCCTGACCAATAAGTTTATAACTTTCTTAAAATATTTCAAATTTTTTGCATTTTTTTCCGAAATTCTTTTCAGATTTTCTGGATTTATTATGTTTTCGAGCTGCTGCATATGAATTAAAAAATTCGATAATTATATATACCCTTTGGTTTTATTAATTTATTATATATATATATATATAATTATAAAATTTGTATATGTTTAATTGGGTAATTCAGAATTATTATATGTTCACTGTCTCTGGGATGTTGGAACCAGTGAAATTGCAACTGAAACATGAGGGACCATAATGGATATTGTGCTTACTGCAAAAATTCTGCAGATATGGGCTTCCTGTTTCATAATAATTGAAATCCAGTTTATGGAAACTTCTGTCGTGAATTTTTGCTTAGTTTACAAGTCAGCAGCGAATTGTAATACTGAAAAAACCACCACTTTCATCAATACAACAACACATTTTCTTCTTCATTTATTGCATTGCTTGCTACTGTCCACAGGAAAGATTGGATCTTTCTTAAACCAGGTACGTCAGCTTCATTTAGGAAAGTTTGCTTGCTCATGTTGATTAATGGAAATATTGGTATATTTGTCTTCAGAATGATTTAGGAGCTGGCAAGTTGTAGTAGGGGACTTCAAATTTCCTAAAACAAGGATATTCTATGTCGTAAGGGTTATAATATTGCTCAATGGTTGTATGCACTTGAAGATTGGTTGCTTCTACTGCCAACTAACCCATCTTTAGCAGTTCGGCCTCTCCAAATTTGCAGTGGTTCATAACAAAATCGTTGAAGAATTTTAGTGTCCAGAGTCCTACGGAAATTAATGATTTCATGAGTTGATTGCTGCTATCTGTTTATTGACAAAGCTGTCGAACTATGTAAATTTGGCTTCCAGTAAAGCAGCAAAGGCTTGCTTTGATCTGTTCATCCTTCCTCCACTACGTTTATTCATTTGTTGATTCACGCAAGATTCCATGTGCCTCATACTACTCGGATTAGAGGGTAAGCTAGGGATACTTTCAAATATATACAGTTTTTGATTGACCTTTAATTCTACTCTAGTCCAATGTTATATAATAATTGCAGTTATCCTATCTCATTTTTGCAAGGATTTTCTTCTCCCTGATGAAATATGTAAATCCAAATTTAGTTAGGATGGAATTTGCATGCATTTTGGAAAATTGTATACAAAATGGAGGCAGATAAGAAAATTTAAATTGTTGGAGCGAGTGTGATGCATGCTTTGATATGGTGCATTAAGCATAATTCATGAACGAATGTGATGCTAATCCTGGAAACTAATGTTGAAATAACATGACAATTCTAATTGTCAACGTTTGATTTTTAAAAAAATAGTTTAATATTCATGATTTAATATTATATATTTCTTCTTCTTAATGTATCTCAACAGGAAATAAAAAGAGCATAAAACAATTGCCCGCACGGGCGTAGCTCAGTTGGTACTCTGGTAGATTTGGAATCAAGGTCCAAGGTTCAAATCTCAGCAGCCGCAGTGTGGGAGTTACACCCTTTGGGTGGGCTCCTTGTGAGCACTGAGTACTTGACCTTCCATCTAAAAGCCCGCTGAGTACCATGATTTACCCCTCCATCTAAATAATAAACAACTTTCTTGATCTTGAAGCTCCAATTCAACAAAGCTACTTCCCAAGTCTTCAGTTTCTTCAATCTTCAATCTTCAATCTTCCTCATACTCTGCAACACTGCCTTGCGTTGGAATCTGCCTCTGCCTTCTCCACAAGCTCACCGAAGCGCTTCTCCATTGTCGAGCATTTTTTCACAAGCATTGCTCTTTATTCAGTTTGGATGCATATTTTCTGTAGCATTTTATAGCTTCCTCGAACACCCTTGTCATCTTCTCAATACACAGCTTGTAAAAGATGGCTCTGCAACGGATCTTGGCATCCACCGACGAAACACAACATCCTCTTTCAGGAGCCATCTCTTCCATTGCTCTAAAGAAAAGAGAACGTGAATACTTTTATCAATCTACATGATAGTGACATAGTAAACGTTCCCAATTGAGAATGATTTTAGGTAAATCTACTCAGCATACCTGGTTCATAGATGAAATAACATGACTTTGTCATAGGAAATCAGATGTTCATTGCCTGTTTACCAAGATTTCAGTATCTCATCAGCCCATCAGATTATAAACCTGCAGGGAGGAGCTTTTCTGCTGAAATCAGAAATTCATGCCAGGGGATGAAGGCAAGGATGATACTTTGGACTGACGAATCAAGATCAAACTCCAAAGTTAAGCACATGCATAATTTAATACTAGGCCTCATCTATTATAAGAAGTTACTATATTTACAAGTATGGATTTTCAAGCTCAAGCGACATGATTAAAACTTATGAAACTGCCCATATCAACCAGCAATTACATGAACATGAAATTGCTGAATTATTTCCAAAAATCAACCAATAATCGATATATTCTCACCTCATCTGCAATCATTGCAATGAGCGCAGAGTTGCTAGTCAGTCATTTATGACCAATTACAAAACTGCAACCAGGAAAACACAAAATGTCAGAAAAGAAAGTCTTCAAATGTTAGAAATAATTCAACCTCTAAAGGAACTTCCTTTACATTCCATATTCATACTCCTACCACAAACACAATATTATCACACAATAGAGAAATCCAAAATTGATCACTTATCTATAATCTACTTCAAATCGACACCATGCCTACAATTTGAAGTGAGGAATGCAGACAAGACAGAAAACTTATTATCAAGAATGAACCAATAAAGAAAACCAAATACTAATTCGACCAGAAGGCATGGCTATTTAGCATTAGGAAAAGAAAAGGTCTCATACATGAACAAGCAAGAATCTAACTGGAAATCGAAGAAACAAAAACTAAAACAAAAGAAGGATACCCAGTACTCTAAATGCAGTTCTGTGATCTTGGATATAAAAATCGAAAATCATAACAAATGAGAATAAAAACAAGATCATAGATTGAATGAAACGAGAGAGGGGGAAAAACCAATTACGAGAAATGAATAAGAACTAAAGATTAGCAACAAAGACAAAAGCAATTTAATGGATTTAGCCATTGCTACATTGGAGAGCTCGCGCAAGTGAAATCAGGGGTGCTTGTAGTTTGGGCGTCCTTTGCAGAAGAAGGCCATGTCGTTTAGTGTGGTAAAGTTTTCGGTTAAAAGTTTAATTTCGAATTTTCTTTTCCTCTCTCATTAATTTGAATACAGAAATAATTAATAATTAAATAGAAAGTATATAAATAATAACATTAAAATTAAATAAACAAATAAACTCACAAATATAACAAATTAAATATAATGAATTTATTAAATGAGAAAGAGTAGATGCATGCATATACCTGGGTCGAATGCTGATTTGTCATCTATCACAACCCGAGGAATGTGTTTTATCTTGAACCACTCTTCCCCTTTATCCTTCAGACATCTTTCTTTCATTAAAGGACAATTATAAATACGTAATGCCGAAAGTGAGAGCGGCAGGCCCTTCTTCTGAAAGGAGGTAAGCTCAGGGCAGTTGTAGAGACGCAAAGATTCAAGTGAAGTGAGGTTCTGAAAGCCCTCGTCGGAGATGTATCTGAGCTTTGGGAAATCTGAAATGTTGAGGCTGGTAAGGGTGGGAGGAAGGACCATTCCTATGTCATTACATGGAAATGATATCATGTCTGGGCATCCGCAGATGTAGAGATCTCTAAGATTGGTGAGTTTGTGCAAACCCCATTCAAAAATTGCCTTACAGATGATGGGACCCGATATGAAAAGTTCTCTCAAGTTGGTGGGGAGACCTTCTTTTGGAAAGGATGTGATGCTCTGACCAGAAAGTAAGAACAGTTGTCGAAGAGATGCAATGTTGTGGATGTTTTCTGGAAGGGCCTCGAAGTATTCACACTGCAAAATTCTAATATGATGGAGGCTGATGAGGTCTTCGGGTAGAAATCTAAGATTAGGACACCGGCGTATGATAATGATTTCAAGAAATGTGGAGGTGTTAAAACTCTCAGCTATTAACTCCAACGCTAAACAACACCAAATCTCGAGGTGTTTAAGAACGGGTGGTAAATCACCTCTTGATGATGTTAAGGATGTAAAAGATGGACACAAGCCAATTGATAAGAACTCGAGATTTATAAAGTAGCTGTAGTTATCCGTAACTGTTGATGGACAGGAAACTTGGTCCTCATCCAATAACAAACTCCGAAAATTCTGGCAATCTCTTATCTCAAGGTGTTTTAGAGTTGACAGCAGCTTCGAAATACCTCTGCCCATTGATATCAGAGAATTACAACCTTCAATTTTCAGCTTTTCAAGACAAATGTCAATATTTAAAGACACCAGAGGTTCACAACCTTGAATTCCAATCTCTCTGAGGCTGGATGGAAGAGAAATCCCTTGGAGAGAAATGAGTTGTGGATTGTTCATAATGAAGAGCTCTCGAAGGGACATGAAATAACGAGCAAAATGAAGAAAGCTTTCGCAATTATTCAAATGCAACGTTTCAAGATGACTCACGATCCTTTCTTTCTTTTCTGGCACTGCACTTTTGAAATTAGGAAATAGCTCATCAACTCCTAATTCTTTGGATTTGCAAAGCTGCTCCATTAGCCCCTCTGTTTTGATGGTAAATTTTGATATGCGTCTTAGTTCAACCTTGTTTGGCGAGCCAAACTCCGCCATATTTCTGAAATCTACTTCTTTACACACCCTGATTTTTAACCCCAAAACCGCAGGAAGGCTTGGAAGGCAAACTACCAGTTCATCACAACCATCAATCTCCAGCGTTTTCATCTTAGATAGACAGCTGGGTAATTTGCCCTTCAATTTGGGACACGATCTAATTTTAAGCTCATTCAAGCAAGGGAATTCAAACTCACCTGGATTCCAATCTTCCCATTCTTCCATATATTCAAACCGCAGAGTCTCAAGAGCAGGAAAAGGATTTAAGCATCCCTCT
>CANYBF010027815.1:0-23115 GCA_948192965.1 Dalechampia spathulata | reverse complement strand
GGAGCTGCTCCTGTGCCCGCAACACCACCACCAACAGCAGGTCCCACCGATGCTGCTGTTCTTCTAGCAATCAATTCCCTCCATCAACAACTTGATAAATTTATAGCAAAGATGGAGGAGTCCATGCGTCAGGTTCTATTGTGCTTGGATGAGTTGGAGGCAGAGATTGGCAAAGCACTATTATCTCTAATTCTGAGTAGCATAGAACCATTGTTGTTCTTAGTGCATGTAAATAAGGCCTGTTGCATGTTTCTAAGTTCTATCATATCGCTAAGTGAGTTATTTGATACGGAAAAGTCACTTGACTTGCTGGAGTGGTAAAGCAGGATGTTATCCTGGTTGCGGTTTGCGGTAGTATTTATGTGGGTTAGAGGATCTAGTTTGAACACGAGGGATGCTGGGTCGCAACTGTTAACTAGAGTCGGGTCTTCCTAATTTTTAATGCGGTCTTGGGATGACTTAGTGAGAATCTATTTCCACCTTGTCTATCCAGGGATTAGAGGTGTTTCATAGAGTTTGTTTCATGGCGTCTTACAAAGTAAGGGAAGATTGGGGAGTGCGAGACTTGCTCGGCAAACTATAACCGGCTTAGTGCCTAATTGCCTTTGGACTATTATTGAATCCGTGATCATATTCAATTAATGAATACTTGATGCTTTCGGTTGGGAGATTACTTTTTATTGATTTTCTCCAATCTATTTTATTCATTTACTTTACTTGTTTCGTTATTATAATTACTTTTCGATCATTTGTTTATTCTTAAACGCAAAAGATTAAGTGAGGTTGAACCGTCTCTGTGGGATTCGACCCTTACTTCTACTACTGCAAAATTTATAATTCCAAAAGTGTGGTTGGTGAGGAATTTAATTTGACGGAAGCGACACTCGATCATGCTACCAGTGTTTTGACTACAGGGCCAGGAAAGATGTAAAAAGTTTGAGTAGGGCTTAGTCTCTTAGATCAGGACATTGGTTTAGGGATTCAATTATGAGGATTTTTTTAGCCTTGATGGCTAATACACTTAATCAAGAGTGCACTTTACAGGAGGAGAGTACTCATTATGGACCATTGAGAAGACCATTCAAAGGGTCTAGTTCCTCATCGGGAGAATAGAAAAGTGGCAAGTTCAGAGGTTCATTTTCCTCACGTTTAGCTATTTATAGACCATTAATGTTTAGACAAGTATAGAATGAGAGATGTACAAGCCATAGTGGTAGTTCGGGTACTGGTCATTTTGCCAGGGAGTGTCCAGTACATCATGTTAGGTTTATGCATACAGTTTCTAAAGGTGGGTCATACCAATAGAACCTGACTCTTTGATTTGTTCTTGGAGTGTCCTAGAGCACTGACAAAGGTAGAGGCAGAGGTAGAGGCCATAACGGTGGAGGTCATGGTACTATTTAGGGTTATGTGAACTAGTTTTTTTGAGGCTATTACCAGAGTCTATAATTTAGTATAACAAGATGATCAGCATGCCTCTGATGTAGTTCTTGGTAATGTTCTTATTTTTTATCATGATGCATTAGTACTGTTTGACCTAGTTCTTCATATTTATACATAGACATGGAATTTACTCGATTGCTTAATATATCATGTGAGGGGTTAGGCTATGATATAGTAGTCTCCAGTTTGTTAGGGAAAGACATGATAGTAAATAGGGTTTATCAATGATGTCCACTGGTCATTCATGATATATTCTTCCTATTTGACTTGGTGGAGATGCCTTTTTAAGAGTATGATATTATACTGGTTATGGATTGGCTATCAAAGTATCGGGCAGTGATGGATTGCAAATAAAAAATAGTGACACTTCAGCATCCAGAGCATGCTACAGTCAGATACAGGGGAATGAGCCATCAGTGACTACTAAGTTGATTTCAGTTATGATAGGACGGAAATCATTATTACAAGGTTATGATGCAATACTAGCACATGTCATAGATATTAGACATAAAGGAATACAGATCTCAGGGATCCTGATAGTGTGTGATTTTCTAGATGTGTTTCCAGATGATTTACCTGGGTTGCCACTGGAATGAGAGGTTGAGTTTGAGATAGAGGTGTTACCAGGTACTGAGCCTATTTCTATTACACCTTACTAGATGGCACTAATGGAATTGAAAGAGTTAAAAGTATAGTTACAAGAGTTTCTAGATAAAGCTTTTATCAGACCGAGTGTATCACCATGGGGCACACCTATGTTGTTCGTAAAGAAAAAGGATGGCACTATGAAATTATGCATTTACTATAGGTAGTTGAATAAAGTGACGAGCAAGAATAGGTATCCTTTACCTCGTATTGATGACTTATTTGATCAGTTAAAGGATGCAGCTATGTTTTCCAAGATAGACTTAAGATCTTGTTATCATCAGCTTCAAGTTAAAGAAAGTAGCATATCAAAGACAGTCTTTAGAACTCACTATGGTCATTATGAGTTCTTGGTGATACCGTTAGGTTGACAAATGCACCAACAACATTCATGACTTTGATGAATACGGTGTTTAAAGATTATCTGGACTAGTTTATTGTTGTGTTCATTGATGATATTTTGGTCTATTTAAAGACTCAAGAAGATCATGATAGACATTTGAGACTGGTATTACAAAGACTGTAAGAAAATAAGTTATATGGAAAGTTATCCAAATGTGAATTCTAGTTAGAATAGGTGGCATTTTTAGGACATGTTATCTCAGCTAAAGGCATTAGAGTTAACCCAAGCAAGATAGAAGCTATGATTAATTGGCAAACTCCATGGAGTTTCAGTGAAGTCTGTAGTTTTTTGGGTTTAACAGGATACTATAGGAGATTTGTGAAGGGGTTTTCTATGATTGCTACACCTTTGACCATATTACTGCGAAAGGATGTTTCTTTTGTTTGGACGGAGAAATGTCAGAGGAGTTTTGATAGATTGAGAGAGTGTTTGACTCAAGCCCCAGTTCTGACATTACCCACTCCAGGTAAAGAATATATGATATACAGTGATGCTTCATTAAATAGGTTAGGTTATGTTCTTATGCAAGATCGAAAGGTAATTGCTTATGCCTCGACATAGTTGAAGCCACATGAGAAGAATTACCCTACCCATGACCTAGAATTGATGGTAATTGTATTTGCATTAAAAATCTAGTGACATTATTTATATGATGAGAAATGTTATATTTATACTGATTATAAGAGTTTGAAGTATATGGGTACATAGAAGGAATTAAATTTGAGGTAGAGATGATGGATTGAGCTGATCAAAGATTATGATTGTGTAATTGATTATCACCCAGGGAAAGCTAATTCAGTGGTAGATGCATTGAGCAAGAAGACATTTTTTGGATTGAGACAGTCATCATTGATACTAGTACATGAGATTCGACAGTTGAATGCCTTATTAACAATGCAACCCAATTGCATTTTAGCACAGTTGTAGTTATAGGTGAAACCAATATTGATAGAGCAGATTAAAAAGAGTGTAGTGAATGATAAAGAATATCAGAAATATTTGAAAAAGGTCCAGACAAGTAATACGATACTCTTTACGTTGGATAATGATGGTATTTTAAAACATGGAATACGATTGTATATCCCTACTGATAAAGACTTGAAAAGAAAAATCTTAGAAGAAGCACACAATTCAAAGTATTCATATCACCCCATAAGTACAAAGATGTATAGGGATTTGAAGCAGCATTACTGGTGGGTTGGTATGAAGAATGACATAGCAGATTATGTTGCTAAATGTTTGGAGTGTCAACGGGTAAAAGCTGAACATCAAGTACCAGCTAGGTTACTTAATCCATGACCTATACCATAATGGAAATGGGATCGTGTAATGATGGATTTTATCACAGGGTTACCATTGATGCAAGCTAAACATGATGTTATATGGGTGATAATGGATAGATTGATGAAAATGACTTATTTTATACCGGTAAGTATGGACTACAGTTTAGAGAGATTAGGTGAGTTGTATATTAAAAAGGTTTTCTGATTACATGAGGTTCCATCATCTATTGTATTGGATAGAGATCCATGGTTTACATCATAATTTTGGGGTAGTTTTTAGAGAGCCTTGGGTACTAAGGTACATTATAGTACTACTTTTCATCCCCAGACAGATGGCTAATCAGAGAGAGTTATACAAATTTTAGAAGATATTTTGCGAGCATGTATTCTTGACTTAGAAGGCAGCTGGGATAGATATTTACCGTTGATAGAATTTTCTTACAACAATAGCTACCAATCCAGCATACAAATGACTCCATATGAAGCATTATATGGTTGACAATATAGAACTCCATTACACTGGGATGATATTGGTGAACAAAGACTAATTGTTCCTGAGTTAGTGCAACAGGCAGAAGAGTAGATAAAATTGATCAAAAGCAGATTAAAAGCAACATCTGATAGATAAAAATCATGTATGGATTCAAAGAGAAGAGACATAGAGTATAATATCGGGGATAAAGTATTTTTAAAAGTGTCTCCATGGAAGAGAATAATGAGATTTGGCCAAAATGGTAAACTGAGTCCTCGTTTCATTGGGTCGTATGAGATTTTAGAGAGAGTAGGACCATTGGCTTACCGGTTAGCTTTGCCTTAAGAGTTGGATAGAATCCATAATGTATTTCATGTATCTATGTTAAAGAGGTACAGGTTAGATCCATCGCATGTTATTCCAGTGGAATCTATGGAGATATAGTCTGATTTATCTTACAGTGAGGAGCCAGTATAGATTTTGGCTAGAGAAGTCAAATAGTGAAGGAATAAACAGGTAACATTGGTGAAGGTACTATGGAACCATCATTTAGGGTAGGATGCCACCTGGGAATGAGAATTGGTTATGAGAGAGCAATATCCTCATTTGTTCTCCTGTAATTCAGGTTAGAATTTTGGGTTGAAATTTTTTTAGAGGGAGAGAGTTATCACGTTCACACTCATAGCATCCTTTGTGTGCCTACATTTTATGCATGCATTATGATGAAAGTATGAACTATATGGTAATGTGGAATATATGGTAATATGATGATTATGAATACCTTGACTTGATAAAATGCATAAGAGGAAGTGGTGGTGAAGTAAGAATTAAGTAAATACTAAGTATGAATTTGGGCATAAATGCTATTTTATAAAAAAGAGAGGGGTAATTATGGAGACTAAAATATGTATGTATGAGTATATTCATATGCTTGTATGACATGTATGATATGTATGGCCATGATATAGAATTAAGTAGAAAATAATTAATTAAAGGATATAAATTCAATTTAATTAAGGGAATTTAATTATATGGTGACAAGTGTCAATATATGATTGGTTCCTTCTTTGACTTTTGCTAAATTAATTAAATAAAACATAAAAATGAAATAAAGAGAAGGAAATTAAGGATTTTACATTGTAAAACTCTAAAGGAATTCGTTCACTTCTTCTTACTCCCCTTCTTACACTTCAAATTTAAAGAAAATCATAAATTAAAGGTAATTTTTCATGGAAATTATATATTTAAAGGGTTCTCAAGCTTGTTCTCTTCATATGTGTGCTTATGGCTTCATATTCTTTGATATATTTTATGTATGAATCATGTAGGGTTTCTACTAGCATGAAGAACTTGAAGTATATGAAGAAAAAAATGATGAATTTGATGAAATACATGCTTAAGCATGCTTAACCTACTATCTTGGTGTAATCGAAATAAAGTTATGTATATATATGCATTTTCATACAAACCCTAGCTTATATATGATGTAATTAACTCTTAATTTGTTGTGCTATGTGTGAATGATGAATATGGGGTGGTGAAATGTGTTAAAAGATATGAAAAGAGTGAAGGAAAGTGGAAGCAGAGTAGTGATTGTGAATGGGATATTTGCTACCTTATTTTGGAAGCATGAGTTCCTTGTAGTATAAAGGGCAAACATTGTGTTTTGGCTTGATTTTTATGGATCAAATGCTTAAATTATATGTTGGGATGTTGATTGTGCAATTTGAGTGCAATTGGAAGTGAATTAGAACGTCAAATTTGCATTAGAAACGAAATGGTACAAAGAAGAGAGTTCAAAAAAGTTGCTACACAAAACTATCATTTTTCGTATTTGGCCTATAAAAATTGGTATGAATGAATAGCTTATAAGAATGCATGAATTTAAGATGGAATAAGGTGTTAAAATGGAGAAATTGGCATTTGGTTACATGAAAAACGAAATAGAACCTTAAGTATGCAAACCCGGATTTTTGCCTCGGCAGAAATTTTGACTTGGTTTAGAAATGACTTTTAGAGGCCTTAACATTGTCCAAAAATTTTATGTAAGTACTCAAATTAAAGCTTATTGAGTCTAGTTTCATATGGTATCTAGCCCATTCAAAAAAAAAAGTATAACTTAGTAAAAAAGGAGATAAAATCCTTAAGGGTCCCTAACAAGAAACCAAAATGAAAGGTTTTGTAAAGTGTATTGGTATACTATATTTACCTATGGTTTAGCACTTTGTTTGTATGGTTTGTTGCCTTGATTTATGCATGGATTAAAGGGCTAAATGTAAATGTTTTTCATCATTTATAATGAGTCATATAAGGTCATTAAAAGGATGAAGCAAGTAAGGTAGAAGGAAAAGGAAAAGTAAAGTAAAAATTGACCAAATGAACAGTACCATATACCAAATGAATAATACATTACCTTACATGTTTTAACCACTTAAAGGAAACATGTTTCAAGTTTCCAAAATTTAAGATATACCTTTCAAAACCCTACTATTCAATCTTATAAATTTATAAACACATTATGGGATGGATTCATGTTTACTATGAATCATTGTAAAATTATGGTAAATGTAATAAATGGTTTAGAATGTCTTAAGGTATTATGCTACTATGTTATGAATGGCTTTACTAAAAGGGCTATGAAATGGTAATGATACAGGTACAACCGAAGAGACATATACTACTCCTCGAGCATATGATAAGGGTAACACTGCTTCAGGTTTGTGCTTATCACTTCATGACCCTATGTAAGATCTTGAAATGATGTTTTATATTTAAATGCTTATAAAACTATGGAATGACTTATCATAGTCAATTTTCTATGATGATTAGTATTGTACATAATCATTTAAGCATCATTCACATATGATGTCATGAATCATATGAGCATAAAGGCATATTCATGGCATGTCATAAAGAAGTTATACGGTGGAAAAAAGGAAAAGATAGGGATATTTATAGAGCTATATGCTATTAATGTTCTGGGTCATACAGATGATGGATTCTCTTGAGGAATCATACAGTTTGTTCCTTATGGAACCACCAATTGATGATGGGTTCACAGAACCATATAGATATTATATGTTCCCACGGGAACGAGTACCGGTACATACAGGATTCAATATGAATTGTGCATAATCATGAATGTAGAACATGGTCACATTCTTCTAGACGTTATAGAAAAATGAGAGGGAGAATGCAAAGCATGATTGCATTCTCATTTACATACATTGACATGATGTTATTATATCCAAAATGGTTACATGAAGGTTACATGGATATTTATATGATATTTATTTCTATGTGTTACACTGTACATGAATTATTATAGGCAAAGTACAATGTAATATGATACAAGTATGATGGCACATAAATGTTGAATTTGAAATGGCTTTATTATGATTCTTTTAATATTAGATCGTGTCATGTACATATTTTTATAGCACCATTGAGTTTTATACTCAGCGTTTGTCAGTTGATGAACACAAGGTTAGGACCTACTAGTAAGCATATGGGTAGATGACCTACAGTTAGCTGGGAGTTAGATTTTGGAGAAAATCTCATTCTTAAAGTGGTATTGGACGCATGTAACATACTCCTGAATAGTTTTACATTATATAGCTCTTTGTTAATCTTAATGGCAGTAACATCCTAGTGGTGAAACCTTAATGCGGGCATCATAATACTATGATACATTATCATATGATGTACGTACATATGACTTAGTGAGTGATTATATAATGTTATATACCTGATGGATAACATACGATGAATAATGTATGTATTTGATGTGTTACATATTATTATGCAATGTAATATGATATATGGAAACAAACAAAAAAATGATTAGGTGATGTCATAATAATAGTAAATAGACATTATAATATGAAACATTTTCACTGTAAGGCTTGATGAATAGTAATTTATAAATAGTAACCTTGATGAATAGTAACTTATGAATAGTAAATAATGTATACATCCTTTGTAATGTAATTAGTAATTTCCTTTCTTAGGAGGTTATTATTTATACTATGGAAGCATATTACGCCAGATCTTGGTGTGACAGTTTTGTGGTTATTAGATAACCAAGATTTTTCATGTTCATTAGAAAGAGCATGAAAGGAGCTTCGATTTAATACCAAGATCATTGAAATTTGATGCATGGAACTCAAGATACAAGTGATTTAAGATAATATATTCTACATGCATGGTGTATACGAGATTTTGACGGAATTGATTGACTTAATAGTCAAAATGTGATTGTCACGTGACTTATTCATGTATGATGAATTAAGTGGAAGTGCACATGATTAACATGTGCTTTTGGAAGGAAATTTAAGTCAGTCACATGCAAGTCACATGCCAAAAGTATGTGACATGCACATGACTTCACTTATTATAACCCTAAACCTAATTAGGGTTACAGATGATGTTTTGGTGAAAATAAAGAGAGACAGAAGCAAAATTTTGGCTGCCTCCTTACGCCTTCTACTTTCTAGAATTTTAAAGCTCAAGAACAAGGAAAACAATTTAGTTTTGATAGAACATCAAGGAGAAAAACCGAATTCAATCACCATTCTTCATCCATTCTTTTTACATTTTGTTTTACTAGTCTCTAAATAAAACTAGTAATTTGATTACTGATCATTTTCTTAACTTGTATGGATAGTTTGGAGATCCTCTATCCTTGGGGATTGAAAGTTTGCTACAACTTTTTAGAAGGTAAAAGAAAGAAGTAGATCAGCTTAAAAGTAAAAATTTTCATTCTACTTATATCTATATAATCTTCTCTGTATATGATATTTTCTATGTATAGAATTGCAAGATCCATTGTAAAACGTGAATTTTAAAAGTTTTAAATTATATCTTCTACTGCTAATCACATTTTAATAAACTAACAGTGGTATCAGAGCGATTTGGTTTACAATCTATGCATAGAACACATAAAATTTTGATTTTTTCCTTTGTTGTGGCTTGTGGTTTTTTAATTGTATCAAAAAAAATTGTATACATATGTGGAAATTTTATGAGATAAAAATTCATATGTTACGCATGCTCCCATTGAAATCCTGAATGGATTTTTTTATGCTATTCTTAATGGTCTTGCTTGATTGTTGCATGTTTAATTATTGAAAATGTAATGAATTAATTAGTTATTGTGTTAACATGATGATAGACCATTTTGAATGATTTTTGATTCAATTTGGAATGTGATTTTGTGAGAATCATGTTCATATGTGCATAAGAAATCCAAATTTAATGTATTCGGTTTTTCCAATATTAATTGCTCATGTTTTTTATTAAATCATGGATTTTAATGTTTTAGACCCATTAAAGGTTTTAAAAATAAAATTTTATTAATTTTAGAGATTAATAAGTATTTTATTTGAATTAAAACTCTTAAAAGGAGCAATTTAAGCATGATAAGGATTCTTAATGGTTTTGATTTTTATTTTATTTTCTAAGTGATATATTAATATTCAAAATGTGATTAAATAATTAGTATATTACTGTTGGATGATTATTTAGTTTAATATATAATTTATTCAAATAGAATTCAAAACATCTAAACCATTTTTTTAAATGCAAGCTCAATAACCATTTTAAAAGGCAAAACTTGTTTGAATTTTAAAATTTGAACAATAAAAATGACATTATAAGAAGATTATTTATTTTATTTTATGGATGGATGGATAATTGGCATGATGGTGATTATGGACTAAGCCCAATATGATTAAGCATATGCATTATTTTATAAATTTTTGTAAATAGGGTCTGCGAGTCTTGCCTTTCCTTAAAATCTTTTTGTACATCTTTTCTCATCTACTCCCTCAAATGTAACTTGGGGTTTCTACTATTGAAATTTGTAATTAGATTACATAGGGTACAAAGGATACAAAAAGGAGGCAAAAAGAAGCAATGGAACAAAGGTGTGACTAAAAGTGGAACTCCAAGATAAAATTTGTAATACATTTATATTATTTCAAATTTTGGGGTTTGTAAAATCAAGCATAACCTAGGTTTGACCATAGACTTAGAAGTCCATAATCATCATACTATAAATTGTTATAATGATGTATGTATGAGTTGCATGAGCATGCCATAGCATGCATGAGTAAGGACCATGCATGGTGCACCAATTGCACATACCTGCCTTAAATGTTTTTAAGTGGACATAAAAGGAAGTAAATCCCTCAAAGGAATACAAATCTAAGGCCTTCCATTTTCTAAGATAAGGGTGGAGAGCTTCTTATCATTCAGGTTGTTAGGCATACTCAAGCCTGTTTTATATGGGGTATATCCAAGTTTTAAAAAATGAGTCAAATTTAAATAAATTATTTTATTTGTTGGGCATACCCAAGGTAAAATGTTTTATAGGCCGGTTTTGGGAATTATGTTATACATGATAATATAAGTATTAAGAGAAGTTGATAACCCAATGATTCAGTATTCATATTAGATATGATTGACATGGGAGATGTCTACCTATTGACATTAAGTTCCAGTTTGTTGAGAATACTCAAGATTGGGTTTAATGGTCATTGGATACTGACCCACTAAGGAAGGCAAAATGTGGCCTTCTCGGATTAGTAGTTAAGGGCTATTAGTTCGTAATAAAATAATGGGAGATAAAACTAATAAAAGACCTTATTATGTTTTTTAAATACATGATGGTGACACATTATTTTTTATTTTTCTCCAGATTTTTCTAAAATGTCAAGAAAAGTTGATCTCCGTGAAATTATCAAACATAAACTAAATGGATCCAACTACATAGACTCGATTCACCAATTCAAAATAGTTTTGAAAGGCGAACAGATAGCCCATGTATTAAATCAAGCTTATCCATGTACGTTTATAGCAAACTCCTCTGAAGAAGTCAGAGATGCTTACAGTAAGTTTAAGCAAGAGGATGAGATGGCCAGTAGCATTATGCTAGGAGCTATGGAGAACGGTCTCTAGAAGCAATGCGAGACTATTAACTCTCGTACAATGGCTACTTATCTCAAAATGCTTTTTGATGAAAAAGCAAGGATTGAGAGATTTGAGCTCTTAAAAGCACTGTTTAGGCGCAAGATGGCAGAAGGGTCATTAACAGTCTTTCATGGCATTAAGATGCATGGCTACATACAAAGGCTGGAGGGTATTGGTTTTGGACTGAAACTAGAGCTGGCAATTGACCTTATTCTGCAGTCCCTACCTGATAGTTATGCACAGCTTGTGCTTGATTATCAAATGAATAAGGGAGAAACTACCATCCCTGAGCTTATTAATTTATTGAAATATGCTCATGAAGGTAATAAGAAAAGTGATAAAGTAGCACTGGTAGTTAGTTCTTCAAGGCCTGCCAAGAAGAAAAGCATAGCTAAGAAGAAGGGGAACAAGCCAGCCCTAAAGGCCAAAGGGGGTGTGGGTAAGAAAGTTGCAGATAAACCCCCCAAGGGTATTTACTTCCATTGTAATAAGGATAGGCATTTGAAGAGAAACTGCAAGGAATACCTGGAGCTGGTAAAGAAGAATCATGCTTCTTCTTCACGTATTTTCATGATTGAGGTTAACTCTAATGCTGTTTCTAGTAACAAGAGTTGGGTGTTAGATACTGGCTGTGCATCTCACATTTGTTATGATTTACAGGGGTTGGTCAGTAGGAGGAGGCTAAGTAGGAATAAAGCAGACATCAGGGTTACTAATGGAGCATGAGTTACTGCATTAGAAGAAGGAACCTATATTTTGCACTTAGCTTCTGGTTTAGAACTAGAACTCAATAATTGTTATTTTGTTCCAAGTTTGAATAAGAACCTTATTTCAGTATCTTATCTAATTGAACAACAATTTAATTTTTCCATTAATAACAATGGTTGTTCAATGTTTAAAGATGGTATGTTTTACTATTTTGTAAATGTTGAGAATGGAATTTATATACTAAATAATACAAACCTCATTTGCAATGTTCAAACTAAGAGAATCAAAGTTGATACTCTTAATCCACTTTTTCTATGGAGCTATCATCTAGGGCATATAAACAACACTCGTATGTCTAAGTTCTACAAACTAAGAAATTTAGGGTCATTTGATTTTAAATCATATGAAACATATGAATCTTGTTTATTAGGCAAGATGATAAAATCATCTTTTAAAGGAAAAGGTGAAAGAGCTAAAGAGGTACTAGAACTCATACATTCAGATGTATGTGGTCCTATGTCCATACATACTAGAGGTGGATATAGCTACTTCATTACATTCATAGATGACTATTCCATATATGGATGTTTGTACTTAATGAAGCATAAATCTAAAGCTTTTGAGAAGTTTAAAGAATTCAGAAATGAAGTAGAGAAACAACTTGGCAAGACTATCAAAACACTTCATTCTGATCGAGGTGGTGAATACCATAGCCAAGAGTTTCTTGAACATCTTAGAGATAATAGGATTTTATCTCAATGGACACCTCCTTATACACCTCAGCATAATGGTGTATCTGAAAGGAGAAATTGGACTTTATTAGATATGGTTCAATCTATGATGAGCCTTGTAGAATTATCCAAATCATTTTAAGGTTATGCATTGGAGATTACTATTTATATTTTGAATAGAGTTTGATCTAAATCAGTTGATTTTACTCCATATGAAATATGGTATAACAAGAAACCCGTCTTATCTTATTTTAAGGTATGGGGTTATCCTTCTTATATTAAAAGGACAACGTCAGACAAGCTTGAGGTAAAGTCTGATAAATGCTATTTTATGGGATATCCTAGAGAAACCATATGATATTACTTTTATCTTCCTTTGGAATAAAAAGTGATTATTTCAAAGCATGCTATTTTCTTAGAGAAATAATTTCTTCTAAAAGGAGACAGTAAAAGTAAGATTGATCTTGATGAAGTTCAATCACCACAACATGAAGCATATCAATCGATTGATCCTACCGATGTAGAGTTAGAACCTATGGAAACACAAGCTCCCAGAAACTGAACTATAATATGAATTATGCTAGAGAGGTATGGATTCCTTGTTCATGAAATAAGTAAGTCTTATTAGTTGAGAATGATGAGCCTACAGACTATGATAAAGTTCTAAAAAGTTTAGAGTGTGACTTATGGTTAAAGGCCATGAAGTCTAAAATGGATTCCATGTCAGAGAACCACATGTGGACTTTGGTTGATCCACCTGAGGGGATAAAACCCATTGGGTGCAAGTGGGTCTTCAAAAAGAAGACAGACACAGATGGTAATGTGGTTACCTATAAAGCTCACTTGGTGGTAAAAGGTTATGGTCAACAACAAGGAATTGATTATGATGAAACTTTCTCACCAGTAGCTATGCTTACATCCATAAGATTCTTACTAGCTATTGCTGCTCATTTTGATTATGAAATATGGAAAATGGATGTGAAACAACTTTCCTTAATGGAAATCTACTTGAGGAAGTGTACATGATACAACCTAATAGTTTTATATCCAATGATAGCAATAAGGTATGAAAACTTCAAAGATCCATTTATGGATTGAAGCAAGCATCAAGAAGCTGGAACATATGTTTTAATGAAGCGGTTAAGGAATTTGGCTTCATTCAAAACATTAATGAACCTTGTGTTTACAAGAAGACTAGTGGGAGTGTAATTGCTTTCCTTGTGTTATATATAGGAAATGATGTCTCATTTTTGCAAAATGTTAAAGTTTGGTTATCCAAACAATTCTCCATGAAAGACCTTGGAGAAGCTGCTTATATTTTAGGTATAAGGATCTATAGAGATAGATCAAGAAGGCTTATTACTCTATCATAGTCTACTTACATAGATAATGTACTAAAGAGGTTTGGTATGGATCTTTCAAAGAAGGGTAATATACCCATGGTACATGGGAAATATCCTTCTAAAGCATGGTGTCCGAAGACACAAGATGAGAAAGATTGCATGACTAGAATTCCATATGCATCGACAATTAGATCCATTATGTATGCTATGTTATGTACAAGACCAAATGTGGTATTCTTGTTAAGTGTCATAAGTAGGTTCCAATCTAATTATGGATAGGAACATTGGTCGGCTGTGAAGAATATCCTCAAGTACTTGAGAAGGAATAAGGATATGTTCCTAATATATAGAGAAGGGGATTTGCAATTACCTAGGTATACATATGCCAATTTCTAATCTAATAAAGATGATTGCAAATCTCAATCAAGTTATGTATTCGTGATGAATGGTGGTGTAGTTATTTGGAAGAGTTATAAACAAGAGACCACAATAGATTCTACGATGGAGGTAGAGTACATAGTTGCATCTGATGCAGTGAAGGAGGCCATATGGATAAGAAAGTTCATACATGAACTTGGTGTGGTTCCATGTAGCGTATAAGCTATTCCTCTATTATGTTATAATAATGGAGCAATAGCTTAGGCGAAGGAGCCTAGGTCTTACCAGAAGAGTAAACATGTACTTAGGAGATACCATTTGATTATGAAGATCATTGGTAGAGGAGAAGTAGAGGTTAACAGAGTTCCTATAGAGCAAAACATGGTAGACCCTCTCATTAAGGCATTGACATAGAGCAAGCATGATAGGCATGTAACTTCTATGGGATTGAAGTTTATGTATGATTGGCTCTAGCGCAAGTGGGAGTTCGTTAGTGTATGCTCTAGAGCATGATGTTTCATTGTAATTTGATATTGAACCATTTATCAATAAAAGGCATCATTCATTATTCAGTTTACTCAATAAGTTATTAACTAAATAATGAATTCCAAGATATTGGAATAGTACAACGGAAATCATAAAGAAGTTTATGAAATGAGATTTTTATTGTATGCAAATGTTCAATGTCTAAATTATCCTTAATCAATGTATTAATAAGAATGGATATTATTGATGCGATTAAGATTAGCACATATTACACTTCTTTTAGGGATGATTATCATTCATCATGACAAGAGTTGTCTAAAGTGAACATGTGGATGAGCAGTGGGAGGATGTCTCATTGGAGGCCTTGCCGATGAGATTTCATATGGATGATTGATCTATGTTTGTAAAGTATATCTCACTCAAATCAATAGTGCAAGTATCCTAAAGACTTGAGATAACAAGGTTATCTTAATTACGGATCACTATATTTTGACTTCTATGTTTTATTCCTCCATAGGAGGCATTCCTAACTTGGAGGTTGGATATAGTGTAAAGTAGTTGAAGATATTTGTTTATCAATAAAGAATTCACCACTCTAAATCAACTGTAGGGGTTTATCTCATTGATTCATGTAATATTCTTTATTCAGGAATCTTTAACCAGAGTAGAATGCCTATTAATGAATGAGTTTCATACGGGCATTTTAAGAATAAGGATTATGGTACATGAAACACAAAATTTTGGGCATGATCTAACACACTTGATCATGCATTGAGTTGACATTAATCCATACTCAAACCTAAATGAGATAAAGGATGGTGAAAGGAGTTTATTACATGGAATTTGATGTGGAAGGGTTATAGTCAAACTAATGACCTCTTAGCATTTGGGATGATGCATAACTAGACATCACTCATGATTTACATATCATGTTATTAAATGAAGTTTAATAATATATTCATATGTTGCCAATATGTCAAGAACCCAAAAGGTCGCACACTAAAAGTAAGGAAATGATAATCATGAATGGATATTGATGAAATAATATTTTGTAGTTATTAGATAACTAGGATTTTCATGTTCATTATAAAGAGCATGAAAAGAGCTTCGATTCAACACCAAGATCACTGAAATCTGATGAGTGAAACTCAAGATACAAGTGATTTAAGATGATATGTTCTACATGCATGGTATATATGGGATTTTGATGGAATTGATTGACTTAATAGTCAAAATGTGATTGTCACATAACTTATTCATATATGATGAATTCAGTGGAAGTTCACATGATTAGCATGTGCTTTTAAAAGGAAATTTAAGTCAGTCACATGCAAGTCACATGCCAGAAGCATGTGATATGCATATGACTTGACTTATTATAACCCTAAACATAATTAGGGTTACAGATGATGTTTTGGTGAAAACAAAAGAGAGACAGAAGCAAAATTTTGGCTGCCTCCTTCCTCCTTCTGCTTTCAAGAATTTTACAGCTCCAGAACAAGGAAAACAATTTGGTTTTGATATAACATCAAGGAGAAAAATTTAATTCAATCACCATTCTTCATCTATTCTCTTTACATTTTATTTTACTAGTCTCTAAACAAAACTAGTAATTTGATTATTGATCATTTTCTTAACTTGTGTGGATAGTTTAGACATCCTCTATCCTTAGGGATTGAAAAGTTTGCTATAACTTTTCAGAAGGTAAAAGAAAGAAGAAGATCGGCTTAAAAGTAAGATTTTTCAATCTCCTTATATCTATATAATCTTCTCTGTATGTGATTCTATGTATAGAATTGTAAGATCCATTGTAAAATGTGAATTTTAAAAGTTTTAAATTATATCTTTGGTTTCTAATCACATTTTAATAAACCAACATGCACTGCTCATGGAGTCATGCCTTTACATACTATAGTAGAGGTAGGTAGTTATAGATAAAATGAACTCATCAAACCTACTTTTGTAGTTTTACAATTTGGTGATAGAGGTAGAGGCAACAGTTAGGGTTCTGTTAATTAGAGCTTTGTCTATAGGGCTCCAGGTAGAGTTTATATAATACACCAATAAGAGGATGCATCGGCTGAAGACATAGTAATTAGAATTTTCTAACCCTTGATCATAAAGCGTTAATTCTATTTAACCCCAAATCATCTCATTCATATATAAAATGCTAAAATTTCTTGCATATTTATTTTAAAATATGAGAGTTTGGGGTATGATATTATGGTATCTAGTCCACTAGGATAAGATGTCATTATTAGGCAAACATATAGAGATTGCCTATTAAATATGCATGGTGTGAACTTTCCATTTGATTTAATTGAAATGTCATTTAAATAATATGATGTAAGACTAGTAATGGACTGGTTGTTGAAATATTAAGCAGTGGTTGATTGTAAATTGAAGATAATGGTGTTCAAAGACTCTATTTACACTAGTGTTGAGATATATGGTTGTAAACAATCAGTGACAGTTATAATTATTTTAACAACTACCACCAAGAAACTGCTGATACAAGGTTATGAAGCATTTTGAGCACATATGCTAGATACTCTATTAGAAAGATTGAAGCTTAATGATATACCTATAGTTTATGGTTTTCTAGATTTTTTCCCAGAAGAATTTCTAGGTTTACTACTAATTAAGGAAGTCGAGTTTGAGATTGAAGTAATATCAAGCATAGAGTCAATATCAATTACACCTTATTGAATGGCACTAACAGAATTGAAGGAGTTGAAAACCCAGCAATAAGAATTATTAAATAAGGGGTTTATCGTACTGAGTGTATCACTATGAGGAGCACCAATACTATTTGTTATGGTTGTGTATTGACTATAGATAGCTAAATAAAGTTATGATGAAGAACAAGTATCTCTTACCACGGATAGATAATTTATCTCATTAATTGAAAGATGCCATAATATTTTTGAAGATAGACTTACGATCAAGATATTATTAATTCTAGGTAAAAGATAATAGTATAGCATATATTGCATTTTAGATGCCATTATG
Source organism: Dalechampia spathulata (assembly GCA_948192965.1). Taxonomy (NCBI): domain Eukaryota; kingdom Viridiplantae; phylum Streptophyta; class Magnoliopsida; order Malpighiales; family Euphorbiaceae; genus Dalechampia; species Dalechampia spathulata. Next base: position 5,239 of record CANYBF010027815.1, on the reverse strand, counting down.
AATTCTTGGTAATACCATTAAGGTTAACGAATACACCAACAACAGATATAATGTTGATAAATATTATGTTCAAGAAGCATTTAGACCAGTTTATGGTAGTGTTTATTGATGATATTATCAGATTCTTGTGGAATAGAGAAGAATATGACTTGCATCTTTAGGCTATATTGCATACGTTACGAGAGAAACAATTATATGGAAAATTATCAAAATGTGATTTTTAGTAGAACATGCATTATTTATAGGGCATGTAATATCAGTAGATGGTATTAGAGTTAATCCTCGCAAGACTAAAGCAATTACCAACTAGTAACCATAGAAAAATGTTAGTGAAGTCTGTAGTTTTCTAGATTTTATTAGATATAATAGAAGATTTATCAAGGGATTATCCATGATTGTTATTCCACTTACTTAACTATTACAAAAGGATGTCCTATTTGAATAGATAGACATATGTCAAAAGAGTTTTGATCAGTTAAAAGGATGTTTAACTCAAGCTCTAATGTTATCCTTGCATACTCCAAGTAAATATTATGTGATATATAATGATGCCTCTTTGAATGGGTTAGGTTGTGTACTAATGCAAGATTGAAAAGTGTTAGCCACTATAGTGTTTTCACTAAAGATCTGGTGATATTATATGGAGAAAAATGCTACATATATATAGATCATAAAAGTTTGAAATATTTGGGTATACAGAAAGAGTTGAATATAAGATAGAGCCATTGGATAGAACTGATCAAAGTTATGATTGCTTGATTAACTATCACCTTAAGAAAGCTAATCTGATAGTAGATGCACTTAGTAGGAAAACATTTACCTATTTATAGGTTACATCATTAATGCTAATTAGAGAGACACAATGATTAAATGCTTTGTTTAAATTCTAGAAGATGGCAGTATAATAATATAGTTACAAGTAAAGCCAGTATTGATTGATCAAATGAAAGAAGTTACAATGAATGATGAAGAGTATCAAAAATAGAAACAAAAGATACAAATAAGTGAATACATAGATTATTCTATTAATTCTAATAGCTTATTATAGTATAAAAGCAAGAGATATGTTCCTACTAAAGAAGAGTTGAAGAAATCAATACTTCAGGAAGCCCATGATTCATTGTATTCTTACCATCCGAGCAGTATAAAAATGTACAGAGATCTGAAACAATGCTACCTATTATTAGGGATGAAGAAAGATATTACATAATATATTGCTCGATGTTTGACTTGCTAATAGATAAAAGTAGAACACTAGGTGCCTGTAGAATTGCTTAATCCACTACCTATACAAGAGTGGCAATGGGAGCTAGTTATTATGGTTTATGTAACATGATTGCCTTTGACATAAAGAAAACATGGTGTACTATTGGTAATAGTAAACAGATTGATAAAGTTAGGATATTTCTTACATGTGCGGATGGACTATGGGTTAGAATGATTAGTAAAACTTTACATACAAGAGATTATTAGACTACACAAAATAATATCTATAGTATTAGATAGAAATCCTTTATTTACTTCTAGATTTTGAGGAAGTTTTTAGAGAGCTTTAGGGACCAATGTGTATTTTAGTACAGCTTTTCACCCACAGACAAATGGTCAATCTAAGAGAATTATCTACCATTAATGGAATTCATATAAAACAACTATTATTAGTCTAATATACAAATGGCTCCATATGAAGCATTATACAAGAGACGGTGTAGAATACCATTGAATTAGAATAAAGTTGGAGAGAGAAGGCTGATAGGACCTGATTTTATACAGCAAATTGAAGATAAGGTTCAATTGATTAGAGAGAGATTAAAAGCTACATCAAATAGATAAAAATCCTACATTGACTTAAAATAAAGAGATATAGAATATAATGTGGGCAATATGGTATTTTTGAAAGTATCACCATGGAAATAAATAATGAGATTTAAGCAAAAAGGTAAATTAAGTTTGAGATCTTATTAGACCATATTAAATACTCGAACAGGTTGAACCATTAGCTTATCAATTAGCATTACCACCAGAGCTAGATAAAATACATAACATGTTTAATGTTTCTATGGTTTGAAGATACATGTCAGATCCCTCACTCGTAATCCGAGCAGAAGTTATAGAAATTCAGTCTGATCTCATGTATAATAAAGAACCCATAGCTATCTTAGCTAAAGAAATAAATAATCATCACACAAGCCAAGAGGTAACTTAGGGACAGGAAGTGAATATGAGACAACAATACCCCTAGTTATTCACAAACTAGTAAAATTTAAACTTCAGGATGAAATTTTCTTTAAGAGGATACAATTGTTACACCCACACATTCAAAGTCACTATTTTAATTACAGTTACATCTAATCATTTTTATTTATTTATTTATATATTTTAGTAATTAAATTATTAGCATAAGTAATGATTAAATTGACTAAGACTAATAATTTAACAATTAAAATTATTTTATTATATTTATAAATAATTAATTCATTAGTAACATACTTAATGACTAAATTACATATAGTGATTAATTATATTCATATATATTTAGGTGATTTAGCTTATAAATTAAAACGTAAAGAATTAAGTAAATTTTCTTTAGTATATTGTTATATTTATGGTTTTATATGCTTAAATACATATAAAAAAATGTGAATGATCATTGATCATCATGCTTAAATATGATGGTGTAAACATTATAAGCTAGCCATGGTACGAATTCGTGATTAGTCAAGCATTAATGCAAACCATTACTAATTATTATCTCAAAGGGATAATAGTTAATCGTATGATAAAAATCTCTTATGGTTCCCATATTAATGGGAAAATCAATGTATATATATATATATATATATATATAACTATTAGTGTATGCTCTAGAGCATCATAGTTTATTATAATTTAATACTGAGCGTTGTATCAATAAACGGCATTAGTCATTATTGACTCTTATGTTTATTGACTCCTATGTTTTATTCCTCCTTAAGAGGCATTTATAACTTGGAGGTTGGATATAGTGTGAAGTAGTTGAAGGTATTTTTTTATCAATAAAGGATTCATCACCCCAGATTAAATGTAGGGGTTTTATCTCATTGACTCATGTAATATTCTTTATTCAAGAAACTCTGGCTAGAGTAGAATGCCTATTGATGAATGAGTTTCATAAGGAAATTTTAGGAATAAAGATTATGGTACATGAAATATCAAATTTAAGGCATGAACTTACACAATTGATTTTGCATTGAGTTGACACTAATCCATGCTCAAACCTAAATAAGATAGTGGATGGTGAAATAAGTTTATTGTATGGAATTTGATATGGAAGGGTTGTAGTCAAATTAATGACCTCTTGACATTTGGGTAGTCATGATGTGTGATTAAGCACCGCTCTTGATTTATGTATGATGTTATTAAATGGAGTTTAATAATATATTCATATGTTGCCAACATGTCAAGAAGTCACACACTAAAAGTAAGAGGAATGATAATCACGAATGGATGTTGATGAAATAATATTTTATGATTATATGATAACCTATATCTTTCATGTTCATTTGAAAGAGCATGAAAAGAGCTTTGATTTGATACCAATATCACTTAAATCTGATAAGTAGAACTCAAGATACAAGTGATTTAAGATGACATGTTCTATATGCATGCCATATACGGGCTTGGATGTGAATTGGTCCATAGTTGAGTGTCATATGACTTATTCATGTGTTATAACTTAGAAGGAAAGGGCATATGATTATCATATGCTTTGGGAGGGATTTTAAGTCATGCACATGCAAGTCACATGCCTGAAGCATGTAACATGCATATGCATATAACTTAAGTAACCTAAAAACCTAATTAGGTTTTAATAAGTTGTCTGACACAACTTTTAGGGTCACAGAACAAGGGATTTTAGTTGCCTCCTTCCTCCATTGTTCCAAGCCATTTATAGCTCAATAATAAGAAGATTAATTTGACTTTTAATAGGAGATTAAGAAGAAAATTCAATTCATCTTTTCTTCATCTATTCTTTTTTGTTTTGTTTTACTAGTCTCAAAAACAAAACAAGTAATATAGATTACTAATCATTCTTGTTGCTTGTGTGGATATTTTGGAGATCCTCTACCTGAAGGATTAAAAAGTTTGTTATAACTTTTTTAACGAACAAGAAAGAAGGAGATTTACATAAAAGTAAGTTTTTTTATCTCTTCTTTAATGATCTTCTCATTTGTTGATGTATTCTATGAATGGGATTGCAAGATCCAATGAAATCATGTGTTTTTAAAAATTTTAAATTAGATCTTCTACTATGAAACATGTTTTCATAAACCAACAATAACTAAGTTATATGGAATATGAAATTGAGTGTTAAAACAATAAATATTACTCATGTTGACTTAATATACTTAATTAAGTTAATTGGATTAAGAACGATTTGGAGTTTATGTATATTGTATAAGGCACAAGAAAAGGGAGGATTAAAAACAAAACTTATTGCTTTAGGATTCTTAAGAGAGGAATGGTCAATAGCGGTGAAAGAAGTGTAGGTATAATTTATACTTGAGGAAGTTGGTGGATCAAGCTAATCAGATGCTCATTCACTTGGAACCATCACACAGCCTTATTAAATAATAAGTAACACAGATGCAATCGATGTTCTTGGGATTAAAGAAGTTGGATGTGAGCCATAGAAGTGGATAGTGTAAGCAATTCTTCCATAGCATAGGTAAGTAAGGCTTAAACATATATGTATATAGTTTAATGGAATACTACAGATGAAACTTTAGAGGGGTTGCGCTCACCTGATACATATACTCAAGAAATTGATCAATCATGCTTGTTATTATTCATGAATTATGGTAGAATTTAAGATGCAAAATAAGGTTGGTTAGTTAATCTTTGGACTGTTAGGAATTTACCTTAGTGTTTTACTAAACTAAACCATTATGAGGGTGACTAACTGTGAGCGCCGGTTTCTGCCGGTGCCCAGAGCGAGGCTTGCGAAAGTCACGGACCGGGGACCGCACTTGGAGCGAAAGGTAGTCTTCCTAATGGGTTCCCTTAGGGAATGATACGGACTCGAAAGAGTCACAAGGAGTCACCACCGGATTGTTCCGGATTGGTCCAACCGACCCATAGCATGAGTGCTAGTTAAACCCTTCAGAGATTGGGTTCGGGTGGTGAAGATCTATTCTATGAGTTTCCAAGATTGATTTTACCATTTTAGTTGGGTTTAATTGTCCTAAGCAGGCAAGCAGGC
>CANYBF010027783.1:0-36155 GCA_948192965.1 Dalechampia spathulata | reverse complement strand
TATTATTATTATTAAATTCATATAATATAATACAATACTATTAATACTTAATAATATTATCAAATATTAATAATAATTACATATAATTATTTTTATTAAAATTAAAATTAAAATTAATATTATTAATAAATTATTTATTATTATTAATATTATTAAATTATTTATTATTATTATTATTATTATTTATTATTATTATTAGTGGGTAGGGGGAGGGGAGGGGAGGGACGTAGGTTGGGGAATGGGGAATTGCAACTTGGCCGCTGGTAAAACCAGCGGCCAAATTGAAATTTGACTGCCACATCATCAACACGTCGCCACGTCAGTTGGCCGCTGGTAAAACCGGCGGCCAACTCTAAAAACACATCAAACCGAGAAATATTTTCATTTTCACACCAAATGAAGAATTTTTCATTTTATTTGCAACAAATAGGGAAATTGCCCAATGTATTGTCTCAATTGTTCAATTATATTAGTTGATAATTTCTTCACAACATCATTTCAATTAACAATATCATTCCTTCCACTTCGCAACATTTACTGATTTCTTTTTCTAATGATGATCATGAGCCTAGTCTCCAATATAATTTCTTGTTTACTCACTTATTTACCCTTGTTATCAATTGTGAGTTTAGAATAATTCACTTGCAATGTACACACATTTATATCTAGGCAAATACATGTTATTCTATGCTTCCATGGGCATTCTATTAAAATTTCAAATTCATGCTTATATATTAAGCCAACAGCTAACTCTCATAATACAAATATGAGCACACAATGGTTCATTCCCTTGTTAATCAAATATAAATGCAAAGTTAATCATGAATCATGCATGCCAATTTCAGTAAATCTTTATTACTTTACATATTGAAAAACCTATTGTTGTTTTATTATTTATGTTGTCGTTTTATTTTATTCTTTCCTTTTTAACTTCTTCTTATGTTTACAGTGTTTTGACAACTATCATTACAATTATCTTTTTGTTGTATAAAAATAAATGCCATCATTCTGTAACAATACATTATTCAATAATATAACAAAATCTGCTACATGGTATCAAAGCGGGTTTTTCTAAAAATTTATTTCTAATGGCTACATTAGTACACAATTGTGATGATTCTTCTAGTAGCTCTACTAGGATTTCTTTATAAAATGTTGATCAACCTAGAATGATCTTAGTCAATATGCCTTTGGATGGTTCGAATTACATTTTTTGGAGTAGATCCATGACGATAGCCCTTCGAGTGAAAGATAAGCTAGGGTTTATTGACGGAACCTACACAACACCATATGAAAACAATATTAACCTGGTAAAGTGGAAACAAACTTATTCTATGTTGATTTCATAGATATTTAACTCATTATCAAAGGAGTTGATCAATGCATTTATTGATGTTACCTCGGCAAGACAACTATAGAAGGAGAAGAAGATGTGGGATGAGCTTGGTTCCCTGCACTCCTTTCCTACATGTAAGTGTGATACTATCAAAAAATTTCTTGAAATGTAAAATGAGGACAAGGTAATTCAGTTCTTGATGGGGTTAAATGATTCATATGTCCATATTTGAAATCAAATTCTAATAATTGAGCCAATTTCTAGTGTTAATAAAGCTTATGTTATGGTATTAAGTGTTGAAAAACAACAAGAAGTGCAGGCCTCGAATAACACCATTGCACATGCTATGTAAAACCGAGATATCAAAGCTAAAAATGATTTATAGGAGAAACTTTTAATCACAAGCCAAACTTGAAGAAGGATAAGCTTTCCTTACGTTGTTTCCACTGCAATATGATTGGTCATTCCAAGGACACTTATTTTCACCTACATGGATTCCCTAAATGGTTCACTGAATTAAAGACACGGTATAAAGAGAAGGTTAACTTGACCATGGAAGACTCGCCTTTGACAGATTCAACTGATGATGGAATCCTAAAGCACAACAATTCTGAGATTGCCTTTATAATTCAGTAGGAAATTGCCAAATACATGTAGGGACAACAAACATATGAATTAGCAGGTTGTGCAACAGTTTCAGGCTTTGCTAGTTAGAAATCACATACTATCTTACTACAAATTGGTAAAAACATTGGAACTTGGATTGTAGGTACAAGTGTTACATCTCATATGACCCATTCAAAATGTCTTTTTAACACCCTCATATTATAGTCTCATAACCATATCACCTTACCTGATGGGAGTATGCAATACATTATCCATATAGGAACCATACCTTTACATCCCTAGCTAACCTTAACAAATACACTTCATATACCAACATTCAAGCATAATCTCTTATCTATGAGCAAAATAACATAAAATAAAAATATTGTTATTTTCTTTATCATTGATAAGTGTTTTTTATAAGACCTCATAAAGAATGAAGTTATAGTTATTGTCAATCTTAAAAATTTCTATATGAGTTAAATAAAAGATCTTTTCTTGACAATTACAAGAGTAATTGTGTCATGCTTGATCAAGATTATTACTTATGAAATCAACGTCTTGGTCATGTTTCCACGAAAAGTCTATCTCATATTAATGAAATTAGGATTTTTATTCCTTAAATTATGCATGCTTATGATATCTGTCATTTTTCCAAACAACATCATAAACCATTTCACAAAGGTTTCATTAAAACATAAAGCATTTTAGAACTTCTAGGCCTTGATTTATAGGGACCTTACTTTATTAATTCTATCACGAATGCACAGTATTTTTTGATAATTGTTGATGATTTTTCTATAGCAACTTAGACATTCATGGTAAAGGATAAGTTTAATGTTCAAACAATCATCACAGAGTTTATACTTTTAATTGAAAATCAATTTTCATAAAGAGTTAAAAAAAATAGATTTGATAATGGTATTGCATTTTTAAATAATTCATTACAAAATTTTCTTAAATCTAAGGGTATTTTTCATCAAAAAAATTTATGTTTATTCTCCTCAACAAAATGGTGTGGTTGAAAGAAAACATAAACATCTCTTACAAGTTACTAGAGCTTTAATGTTTCAATCAAAATTACCTTCATATTTTTGGAATGAATTAATTTTAATGGTAATAGAGATAATTAACATTTTACCCAATATAACTCTTAATTAGAAAACACCTTTTGAACTATTATATAAGGAAAAACCAAGTTATAGTGATTTACATGTTTTCGGGAGTCTATGTTACGTTATTAATAATAACCCTCATAAAAATAAGTTTTCTGCAAGAGCTTTCAAATGTATCTTTTTAGGTTGCTCTAAAAATTCCAAGGATTTAAGGTTTATGATATACAAAACATATGAATCTTTATTTCTTATGATGTTGAATTTTTTGAACACATTTTTCTATTCCAAGAAAACAATTTTGGAGATTTGATGCACATCACAAACTTGCCTAACATACCTACTCTGTCATCTACCCCTTACAGTTGTTAAGAACCCGACTCAAATACATCAAACATATCACATGACATCAGTCCACCTACAGAAAACATCAAAACATATACCAGCTCATAATTATTTCTTAATAATACAAACATCATACCACAAACACAATCAGATTATATTCCATAACCATCTGAAATTGCCATAGGGAATGAATTTGTACCTATCAGGAGAAGCGCTATAAAATCATAAAAACCATAATGGCTTAATGACTTTATTGCATGCTCATCTCAAACCCTTAAACCTTTCACAAAACCACCTATTTTTACTATATCATATCAATATTTTATTACTAATGTATCTATTATGCAAGAACCATGTTCTTAACAGGAGGCTAGTAAAGATAGTCGGTGGGTTCAAGCTATGGAAGCTGAATTATAGGCTCTTAAATTCAATAAGACTTGGACTCTCATCAAGTTACCTGCAAGGAAAAAGGCCATACTATCAAAATGGGTGTACAAAATCAAATTCTTAGCTAATATTTCCATTGACAGGTTTAAGGCAAGACTTGTAGCAAAGGGTTTTAATCAGTTATCTATGGTTGATCATCATGATAAGTTTTCTTCAGTCACCAAACTTGTTATAGTTAGAATGTTTTTGGCTATCGTTGTTGATCACAATTAGCATATCCATCAACTTGACGTGAAAAATACTTACCTACATAGAATAATTGAGGAAGAGTTATACATGGTTCCCCTAGATGGATATATTAAAGCCAAACATGATTAGGTATGTAAGTTATCTAAAAACCTATATTGCTTAAAACAAGTCAACAAAGCCTATATGGTTCTAAGTTCCTTGCCATTATTGTCTATGTCAATAACATGCTCATTTGTAGGGAATAGTTATCCATGATCAATGGTGTAAAACAATTTCTACACCAGGAATTCAATATCAAAGATCTCAATCCTGTCAAATATTTTCTAGGAATGGAAATAGCTCAATCAGATAGTGGTCTTTTTATTAGTGATAAAAATATATCAAAGAATTAATACATGACACTAAATAGAGTTTAGCAAAGGTGGTGATAGTTCTTTTACCTCCAGGAATGCTTAAGAGTGTTAAAACAAGTCCTTTACTCATAATTATATTATCAAATATAATTATTTTAATAAAATCCTATAATTATTAAATTAAATCTTCTATCATCAAATAAATTAATTTATTTGCATAATAATTATAATGGCTTCTATCCATATTATATTTTTACTCATAATATTATTTATTTTAGTAGCTAACATAAATATTAAATTAAATAACATAGTTCATGCAAGTATTATTACTTTTATTCTAAAATAAACATGCTGCATGTTTTCCATTTCATTACTTTTGTTCCAAAATAAACATGCTAGATGTTTTCCACTTCATGTAGATATAATGAGGACCTTTCCCTAGTACGAGAGGATTGGGAAGGATGCACCTTTGGTGTACCAGTTATCGTGCCCACGGTAAACATTAGGTGACCAAGTGCGGAGCAGATAACTGCTAAAAGCATCTAAGTAGTAAGCCCACCCCAAGATGAGTGCTCTCCTATTCCAACATCCCCAGAACCTTCGGTAGCACAGCCGAGACAGCGACAAGTTCTTTGCCCCTGCGGGGGTATTATTATTATTATTATTATTATTATTATTATTATTATTATTATTATTATTATTCTATACATGTTATATCAAATAAAATAGCTATAACACATGTAATTTGTAGAAAAAAACAAGGATAAGAAGAATTTATGTGATGATTATTTTCTCTGTATTTCCCTTCTTGCGTTCATGTATATATACAATCTGATATAATATAAAATGAACAAACTTTAATACATGTCCAATCCTTTAGAAGTTCTAGAATCATCTATCTAAACGACCACGTTTACACTTAAAGAAAAAAACGTTATCGTTTTAACAATCTAGGGAAAATCAATAGCAGCCCTACAACCAGATCTTTACAGGCTTTCTTTTATCTTCTCAAGGTCTCTGCCGTTCCATCTCAACTCACGTTTGCTCTTCCATCTTCTTCCATTTTCTTTCTGTAAACTTAACACCCATTCTCCAATACCTCTTCTAATGACTTGTTACCTTCTTCATACCCCCCACAAGGTGAAATCGGGTGAGTGAACGTCAGTTTTAACTTGAGCAGTAAGTGATGAAACTACTTGGCTCCTAATGACTTCATGAACATGTTGGCAATATGTGTAGTGGAGCTTATGTGGACAGCTTGGATCAAACCATCATTAACACTATCATGAACAATATGATAGTTGATTTCCATATGTTTGGTGCATTCATGGAAGACTAGGTTTTTGGTGATATAGATCGTGGCTTGGTTATCATAGTGAAGAGGAATAAGGAGACTTAGGGAGATCTTAAAATCCTTTAAGAGATATGTGAGCCATTTTAGTTCATAAATTATCTTAGCCATATTGCGGTATTCAACTTTGGCTGATGATCGGCTAACTGTGGTTTGCTTCTTGGTCTTCCAAGAGACAAGGGCTCCTCCAAGAAAAATACAGTACTTGGTTAATGATCGACGGGTGATCTTACACATGGCCCAGTCTGTATTATAAAAGATATCAACTTTATGGGATGCTCGATAGGGAAAAATAAACCTCTATCAATTTCTCCTTTGAGGTATCGAAGTACATGGAAAGCTGCCATGAGATGTCCCCATCGTGGAGTCTGCATATGTTGATTGAGCTATTATGTAGCATGGGTAATATCAGGTCTAGTGAGTCCCAGGTACAACAGCTTGCCAACTAAACATTGGAACTGTTCTGGAGATTCCAAAAAAGAACTCTGATCAAAATCGAGCTTTTATCCTTGTAGTAAAGGGAAAAGAGCTACCTTTGCTTTTGTTAATCCTGTCGTTTTAATAAGATCCTGTATGTACCTTTCTTGATGCATGTATAATCCTTGTGCAGATCTAGAAATCTTGAGACCAAGGAAGTATCTAACTGGTTTGAGATTTTTAATGGTGAAATCTTAGTGAAGCTGGTCCTTGATGGTCATGATTTCTAGCAACGAGGGCCCTGCGATCAAGATGTCATCAACATAAACAATGAGGGATAAAAATTTTATGCTGAGCCTCTGGTGAATAAACAAGCATCATTTTTTGATTGAACAAAACCGTAGCTCTTTAATTTTTCTGTCAACTCTCTATTCCACATTCTACCAGCCTGTTTTAAACCATATAAAATTTTGTGTAGCTTACATACTTGTCTTGTTTTGGCTTATAGGTAGCCCTTAAGTGGTAGCATGTATATCTCTTTGTCAATGTCCTGGTGTAGATAGGTATTGTTGATATCTAATTGGTGTATGTGCCACTACTGAGAGGCAGCCAACACTAGGAAGACTCGTACTGTTACAAGTTTTGTAACAGGTGAGAACATGTCATAGTAATCCACACGAGGTATTTGCTTGAACCTTTTAGCAACTAAGTGTTCTTTGTATCTTGACACTGTGCTATCTGCATTAAATTTTATATGGTAGATCCATTTTGATTCTATGGGTCTTTTTCCTGGTGGTAAGGTAACTAACTTCCATGTATTATTTACTTCCAGAGCTTGAATTTCCTCTTGCATAGCTTGCAACCACTTGTCATTCATAATAACATCTGCATAATCAACAGGTTCATGGATAGAATGTGCATGTGCAACAGATGTAAGGTAGGCATATTTGAATTCAGGAGCTAGTGTAAATGGTGAGGTCTCTGTGTTAGCAACAAAATCATTCAACCATGATGGCATATGCCATTCTCTTGTACTTTTACGTAAGGATGGTTGTGTGGGGTTATCACCGATTATATTAGGTGTATCTGTGACACATTCATCTTGTATTTGAGTATCTGGTTTGATAAAGTTATCATGAATAGACAATGGTATAGGTATATTTGTGGTAATGGGTTATGTGAAAGGGAAAATGTTTTCATGAAAAATGATATCCCTTGAGTTAATTATCTGCTGATCATCGAGAGAAAACAACTTGTATGCTTTATATCCATTTGCAAAACCTAAGAATATGCATTTTTATGCTCGGGGGGGAATTTTGGTTTTGTGTGGATTTACTGTACTGGAATAACATAGACAACCAAAAACTCTATATCTAGTGTAATCGGGTTCGATGTTATATAGTCTTTGAAAAGGTATGGACTAATCTAAAATGGTTGACAGTAAGACATTTATTATCTGCGTTGCATATAATATTGATTCACTCCAAACTTTTTTTGGTAACTTGGCTTGAAACATTAAGGCCCGGGTTGTTTCTAAAAGAAACCTGTGTTTTTGTTCAACTATACCATTTTACTAAGGGGTGTATATGTAACTATACTGGTACATGATCCCTTTGGATGTGAAGAACTGTTGACAGGCTTGGTTTTGAAACTCTATACCATTATCACTTCTTATTTTCTTAATTTTCTTGGACAACTGATTTTCTATCATGATTATGTAGTCCTTTAAGATTTGACTGACTCAAAATTTTTCTCTTATCATGTAGGTCCAAGTGGCCCTACTATAATCATCTATAATGGTCAAAAAATAAACAGCGCCTGTGATGGATATGGTGGAATAAAGACCCCAAAGATTAACATGGATTAACTCAAGAGAAGTTTTACTTTGTATTTTGTGTGTGGTAAATGGGTTTCTGGTTTGCTTTGAACGATGACAAACATCACAATATTCTGAAATAGCATTGTCATAAAAATGAATTTCATTGATGTGTTTCATTTTCTCTTTGGATATATGACCAAGTCTTTTATGCCAAAGATCCACACTAATATAATCGGTTACAACCCTATTACATGCCTCTCATAGCGTATCCATATCTAGAAGGTATAAGCCACCATGTAGTTTTCCTTGTGCAATGCTTTCATGTATGGTAGGGTCCTGTAGAAAACATTTATCAATTTTGAAAGTTGTTGTAACATTGTTTTATTGTGCGAGTTTACTGATAGAAATGAGGTTATGATGGAAAGTGGGTACACATAAAGCATCTTTGAGGGCTAATTTTAGAAGTAAAATCATTGTTCCTTTATGTATGATATTTTGTGTTTTCCCATCAGGAAAGTAGACTTTGGTTTTGTATGGTAGAAAATTTTGGAAGGAGGATAAGTCTTTGGTTATGTGTGACATTGCACATGTATCAATTATCCATTGTGCTTGTTGTGATGCAAATGAATTAAAAATGAACTATGTTTGCATACCTGCATGGTCTAGTACTCCTGTGGATCCAGTTAGTTCTTGCATGTTACGCCCCTACATGAACTTTCTAATTTAGGTTTACACCAGACTTACGAGATTTTATTCCTGTGTCATTTGATGTTAATGGATCTTCCTGCATTGCATTTGCTCTTTCTTGCTTCTTCTTGACATCTCCAAACCATTCTACGTATCCAACTATTTTGAAGCAAGTATCCTTTATGTGTCCTGTCATGTTTCAATGTAGACATTTTAGTTTTTCTTTTTCCTTTCTATCCATGATCTTCTTGTTGTTAAACTTATGTGTGCCCTTGTATGGTTGTTGAGTGACTGCCATAATCTGATTTGATGCTTGCCCTCTCTGAACCTTACATTGTTTTTCTGCATTGAATGTCATTACATAGGCCTTGTTAATGCTTGGGAAAGGCTCCATGAGCAGGATTTGATTCTTGACTATGTCATATGTCTCATTCAAGCCCATCAAAAATTGCATTAATTTGTCACATTCTTCATACTCTTTGATTATCTCTCTTTGAGTACATCCGCATCTAGGAATAGGATATAGAGTATTCATTTCATCCTATAGTTTCTTTAGTTTGGTAAAATAGACAGCTACTGAGTCATTTTCTTGTTGCAGGTTGCTGATACTGCACTTCAGTTGATACATCTAGGGTCCATTGCTGCCTTTAAAATGCTCAACAAATTCATCCCATAATGCTTTTACTGATGTTACATATACAAAAGATTCTGACAGTTCCATCGATAAAGAGTTGATGATCCAGGAGATAACCATTGAATCCGTTCTTCTCCAAATTTCATGTTTTGGTATTTCTTCGACAGGGGTAATGGAAGATCCATTTATGAAATCTCCCTTATTTTTAGCTCGTAGTGTGTGGAGCATAGCCCTACTCCAAGGAATGTAATTTGGTCCTATTAGTTGAGTACTAACTAGAACTAGCCCGGGTTGATTTGAATGGTGAAGGGAAGTATTGGTGTTATTTACAAGTCTTAGAACCGTGCTCTCATCAGCTCTGGCCATGATTGGTGATTTTAGAAGGAGCTGAGAAGCTCTAATACCATGTAGAAAAAACAAGGATACTAAGAATTTGTGTGATGATTATTTTCTCTGTATTTCCCTTCCTGCGTTCATGTATATATACAATATGACGTAATAGAAAATGAACAAACTTCAATACATGTCCAATCCTCTAGAAGTTCCAGAATCATCTATCTAAACGACCACGTTTAGGTTTAAAGAAAAAAATGTTGCCATTTTAACATTCTAGGGAAAATCAATAGCAGCCCTACAACCAAATCTTTACAGGATTTCTTTTATTTTCTCAAGGTCTCTGCCGTTCCATCTCAAATCACGTTTGCTCTTCCATTTTCTTCCACCTTCTTTCTGTAAACTGAACACCCATTCTCCAATACCTCTTCTAATGACTTGTTACCTTCTTCATAATTCAATGATATAGTTTTATTTCTATGAATTTAACATATTTTTTATTAGATAGAAAAATTTTTCTTACTTAAAGCTTGATTAATTTACTAAATCAGTCCCTAATTAGCCATTTATAGATGATCTAAAATAACCAAGTTCAATCAAAAAAATTAATTGTCAAAAAACAAATTTTAATCATATTTATACATTTACATTAATTGTTACAAAACTCACTTTCTTTTTTTAAGTTCTTTTCCTTGTTCATATATATATATTATTAATAAACATAATTTCAATCAAATATTTTATTCTTATATATAATTTATTAACAAAAAAATAAAAAATTGTCGAACCTAACAACTTATGTCCATTATATATAATTATTTATATTTTTTTATTAACAAAAAAATTAATAAAAATATTTCATTTAAATCATTCATTATCTTTTAAAATATCTTAACTAACTTAATTGTCATAGAATAATATCATTAACAACTTAATTATTTTTACAACAAAAATATTTCATTTTATGATTAACAAACTTTTAACCAACATTATTTTCTAATAGTTAATATTATTATTTCTCATACAAATTATTTTCTAAACATTATCTAAATTAAATAAAACATATAAAACATCTTAATAAAAAATATCTAACATACCCATTAAATAAATAAATACATCAATTTAATAATTTTAATAAAATAAATTTACAAAAAATTTAAATATTAATTTTTTTCATAGAAAAACTTTTCCATATAAACAATCAAATTTATATAAAAATATTCCTAAATTTCACCTCAAATTTGATTATATTTTCTTTAATTAGATACAAAAAATTTGAAAAAGAAATAAAACAATAGCTTCAGCTGTGGAGAGGAGAGGAAAATTCAAAAAAGAATACAATAAGAGCTTCTGATGTGGAGAGGAGAGGAAAGGTAAATAGGAGGCGAAGAGAGAGATGAAGAAGAGGAGAATGAGAGGTAAAAGTCGGCATTGGACGCCATGTAAATTGGTGGACGGTGCAAGGGTTCCTTGCTAGATTTGATGCTGCCTGCCTGCTGCCTCTCCTTTTGCACTTTGTTGCTATCTGTTAATATGCCAAACAGGACGTCATTTCAACCAACATTGTAACCAACATGTCAATCGGGCTTTTCCCCTATCAAATGTAAGATTTTGTTTTATTTCTTTATTTAGGGTGAAAACTAGAAAAATTCCATATTTAGGGTATTTTAAGGCGACCACCTTCCATCTAAACCATTAAACATCAAACCTTATTTTTCTATTTTATGTTTTTACCTCAAAACTTCTAATTTGCTATAATTGAAGCCTAATTCCCTAAAACCTTAAACGAGGCTCTCATACTAATAATTTTCAAAGTACAAAATTAAACTAGAAAATAAAATTACTGAATATAAACAATGAATAAATTTTAAATTATTATTTAATGTTCAAGCTGTGTAGATTTTCTAACTTCTTCTAATTTTTCATATTCATTAAAATAATGAGAGCTAGTTATAAATCCTAAAGGTGCTTGATTTATGAGAAAATATTTTTCAAATTCATTCTATCTTAAAATTAATTCTTCTAAGTGCTTAGAAAACTGATCTATGTTTTGATTCAATGTTTGTTCTGTCGCACTTAAAGAAGTAACACGATCAATAATAAAATTTAATAATCTTATTACCGGATCCTTACCTGCACCATGATCTAAATGAAAACATTCAGGATGGGAACAATTATCAGGCATAACATAATTATTATAAACACTTCTATATATCACAAATCACTGACCTTCTTTCAAGCCCTTTCTTGTTTTATCATAAGACTTTTTTGTAAAACACAGAACAATAATATTATGGTACGTGGCGTTGTAACCAGTGGTATGGAAGCCTTGCTTCTCTTGGACCAGTAGCCCTCAACCTTTATTTTCCAGCCTATATACCTTAACATAATTTTTATAAAGACATAACCTAAGATAAAGACATGTACCTTACAATGGACTGGGTCCACTAAGCTTATATAATAAAAGCTTCATACTACTTTTTGCTCATCACCACTAATTACCTTGATAGGTTGAAAGTTCTTCTGTACCCTTATTGCCCTCTTTCTTTCTTAGGAACCTACTGCGAGTACTCTTTCAAAAATAAACCTTTTAGGAATAGTATATTAAGATACACGAGAGTTGAAAATATTATCTATAAATCTGATGATATGGTTGATCAACGCTAGGGTTCTTTCTACTTCTATGCAATCATAATGTTCGTTGTGATATTCAATATGTTTGTCACAAATAACCTTTCCTATTTCTATGAGCTCTTGCTTCAAACCTTTAATCACACTTAAATTAGTAAGATCTAAAAGACATAAATTATTAATAAACTTTTCGAATGTAGTAGAAGATATAGAATTTATAAGAACTCAGAGAATTTTAGAAAGATTTTTCTAGATCTATTTCTCCTCCCCAGACTCAAAGAGTTAAGGAGTATTTATAATACAAGAATTGGTGCCTGTAGTGCCATTTGCCAACTCAAAAGTAACTAAGATGGTTGATAAAGTGATTGGCCTCTTTTAATAAAGTTATCAGACTCGTGACCAATAGTAGGTAGTGGGGTTTCTACTTTTATCAAGAATCTAAATTATTAACATAACACGCCAAACAAAAAGATATCACAACTCATGTCTGTAGATTGTTAGCCAGCTTTACATATTTATCACATGCATATAATATTTATAAATAATTGTGGTCAGACAACGACATCCTTATCCTCGAGATTATAAAATTCTATCTGACTTGTGGCCATCAACTTCTTAGTAGGCATCATGTATGACAACTTGAATGTCTATCTCCTGTGGGTTCTCTTCTTCTAGGTCCTCTTCTTCTTCTAACCTTATCCTTTAGAACTCAATTTCTTATTTTATTCCTCCATTAATCTTCAGCTATTGTTCAAGCATTTTAGTTTGAACGTTTAAGCTATGATTCTTTTCTTTGAGTTTATACCATAGATCTATTGCTCTTTATCTTCCTACCTTGAATTCTGAATTTTGAGTAACTAACTTAAGCAAATTGTTTCTTGGTATGGATACAAACATTCTTATATCTCCTACGATTAACTAATCATAATCATAAGCTATCTTTTCTAAAATTATTTTAAAGCTTTCAATAATAATAGCTTTATTGATGTCGCTTTTACCCTCCTGATCTTTTCATTTTTTCTTCATGCTTTCTTTATCAATCTTCTGGGGCTTCCCATAGTTAATATAGATACCTTGGAGTCCTATTTTCTTCATACTCAATTATAGTGCTAGTTATAAGAAAAGTGATTAATCCATAATCAATATTTAACCTTTTTAATGCTAATCTCACAATACTAGGTAGTTCTTTCTTTGTTTGTTCCAAATCAATTTCTAAAATGCTAACCAGACCAGCATTTGCCAGATGTATACTTTATGCTACCTTTTTAGCTTTTACCCATAAGCTTAGACCAGTTGGTTGATCATGGATATATGGATACAATGATGTGTTTGTTTTAAGTAGGTTTTCTACCGAACGAACAGTCTTATTGCTTATTACTTCTCTAATATCTCTTAGTATGTAGCATTTTATTTTTTGTAGGTGGTTCTCTCTTCTTTACATCTTGTTCATCATCTTTTCTTCACCTCTCGTGTAGAGACTAAGCTTCTTTTCAAGCTTCTTAATGTATTCAAATATTTTTTGAGGTTTTCTTTAAGATGGTTATTGTTCATCTTATCTGCCTCTTTATAACATTTCAAATATAGCCAGAATCCCTCTTGAGAAAGTTCTCGATCTTTCCAGGCCATTCTAGCCTCATCTCTTTCGAGATCATATTCTTTTTTGACACCTTTCATTCTTTATGTCATTATAGGCTCATCCCATTCTCTACCTTATTCATCCTTCCATCCAAATTGTTCTATCTTTTCTAAGGGAGTATTATAATGCAAAGGTTTTGAGAACTTCACTTTATAATTATACTTCCCTGATGGCTCTCCTAGTAGCCCTATCATATCTTCTTCTACAAGAGGGTTTTCCTTTTCATCAAGAAGATCATCATCAGATAATGATTCACCAGTTGTTGGATACTTAAATGATACTTCATGGCCATTGTCACTAGAGCTGGGCTCTTTTTGAACCTACTTACCCTTTTAGGCTTGTTCCTCTTTTTAGGCTCAGAATCATTCTTCTCGATCTTTTTCAAGAATCAAAGCCAACTCCTTATATTTTCCTTACCCTTTTGCTCTTCTATCCATTGTACCAAACTCACATCTACTATTTTGAGTGGGCACATTGAAGACTAATGACCCGTGTGCTTGTAGTGCCAACAAAGACTATTGATTATAATCTTTACTTTCTTTGCCATCCTTATGGGACCAGAGCTTTTACTCTCAAAGTCTATGCTTTCATTCTTCTTTCTCTTGGTAGAACACTGTCTCTGCACATGTCCCTGCTTTTTATATGTCTAACATAGCTTGTTCTTTATAACAAGATTCATCTACAATATTAATAAGTTCATGAGAAAAAGAGTCAACAATTACATTTTTATCAGATAGAATATATTCAATATCAAACATATAATAACTAAACCATTCCTACAATCTCAATAGTCTAGTTTATCTAGCTTTTTTAAAGTTCAAACTCATAAATCTTTTCATATAAGTTGAATCTGTTATAATAATGAACTTTTTAGGAGCTAAAAAGATATAAAATGCTTTTATACCATTTTTTGTAGTAAGGGTTTCTTTTTCATGAATTGAATAATTCATTTCTTCATCTTTAAAAGTTTCAGACCAATACTTACAAATAGGTTCAGGTATACGACCCTTAATTTTAAGGACTGCATCCTAATTACTATCTGAAGCGTCTGTCTCTAAAACTAACTCATCTGCATTAGAGGGTAAGTTCAAGCATGAAAAATTTTTCATTCTTTCTTTTACTTGTCTTACCGCTTGAGTGTCTTCATCATCCCACTACCAAGGTGTTTTATCAGAAGTTTTCTTTAAAATTCTATCCAAGTATTTGGATAAATTTTTAACAAATTGACAAGCATAGTTAGCAAGTCCACAAAATCTTTATACTTGCTTTCTATCCTCCAATTCATCAGGAAATATAATTATTTTCTCTGATATATGGTCTTGCAACCATACCTTACCTTTAGCCATCTCTATCCCTAAGAACCTTACTCATTCTTTGAACCATGTTATCTTTCTTTCTGATGGAATCATACCTTCCTTACAAAAGATATCAATCACCTATTCTAAGTAACTCATGTATTTTATTTCATTGTTGCTAAATACTAACACATCATCTATATAGACTATATAAAACTTTTTTAATGCTTTAAAAGCATTATCCATCTTATGTTGAAAAATGCCAAGTGCATTTTTTAGACCAAATGACATAACCAACCATTCATACATTCCTTGAGGAGCATTGAATAATGTGAATGATATTGAGTCTTCTTCCATCTTAACCTGCCAATATCCACTTTTCATGTCAAATTTAGAAAAAATGGAAAGTTGTTTAAGACTTAATATGTATATGATATCTCCTACTATAGGAATCTTATAGCCATCATCTTTGGTAGCATTGTTTACCTAATAATAATCTATAACCATTCTTACTTTCCCTCTCATTTGTTTTGCATGATTAATTACCATAAAGGCTAAACTAGAACGAGGGCTTTTGCTATCCTTAATTAATCTTTCTCAAGCAGTTCAGGAACTTATTTTTTGAATTCTTCTATCATCTCTTTAGTGTATGTTATATTTTTTACTCTGATGATAGTGTTTGGATCTTTAACTCTAATTTGGCCTTGATGCCATTTAGAACCCATAACTTTAATGGATCATCACTAAAGCTATTAGCAAGCTTAACTAAGAACTTATCCCATTTGTTCCAGTTAACTGCATGCTATGTATAATAGAATTTCCTATTGTTCATTGTATTTCAGTACATAACTATTGATACTAATTAGTATCATTTGAACCATTCTTTGATTCAAATAAATGTTCTAGCCAAGATTCACTATGTTATTCTTGTGCTCTAAAAGCTGGTTCACATGGAATATATCCACATAACTCAGAGATTTGGATTGGATAAAAACCAAATTTGAGTTTGATTTTTGGTTTTACAAGATTTAAGATCTTGACTCCTGCAAGAGCAACAAAATTTTCATCTTGCACAAAGGGATAATTTTCTCTTTGTCCTTTTAAGAAGGCATTTCCTAAAATAATGTTTACATCTAATTTTGGAAAAGCTAATAGTTTATCAATTATGAACTGTTAACCTCCTATTGTGATAGGGACTTTTCGTGCATACTAAGTAACTACATTTACCTCTCCTCCTACCATTCTAAAAACCATGGGTTCTGCTAATTGATGCCACCATTATCAGGTAATGCATTAGGTTTTGTACTACTGATTGTTGCTCTTGTGTCTATTAATGAATCCAAACAATAATCATAATAACTTGGAAATTTGAATGTTATCTTAATGTATATGCTTAAATTTGTTTCTTTTAGGCTAAAAATTTTCTAAGATGCCACTGGTTTTGGGGATACCAGTTTCCAAACCTCATTGAAAGGAATAGAATAATATTGAGAAATCTTTTGTATTTCTCTAACAACCTCAGGAATCATGGGTATTTATCTCATAGCTCTAATGTGTTCTTGATCATCATCATCTTCTGCAAATATAGGAATACTAATTTCTTTATATCCTATAATCTTCTTATTTTTTTGATGATTGACCATCCTCATCTTGTGTTCTAGAAATTCCTTCTTGATTTTTTCTTTATCTCCTAATCAATTGTTCTTCATGACTTTTAACTGATGATATGTCAGACATCATTCTCTTGGTATATCAATTGACCTTTTAGGGGTTTGATCATGTGAGAGGTTTCTAAAGTCATATCTTCAGGATGAACGTTTTAAAAAAGGACTTTTAAGTTGAGGATCAGAGATTTTTAGACCTTTT
This sequence comes from Dalechampia spathulata, assembly GCA_948192965.1. Taxonomy (NCBI): domain Eukaryota; kingdom Viridiplantae; phylum Streptophyta; class Magnoliopsida; order Malpighiales; family Euphorbiaceae; genus Dalechampia; species Dalechampia spathulata. Next base: position 19,098 of record CANYBF010027783.1, on the reverse strand, counting down.
TTAGGTTCTTCTAAACTAATGATAATGTTTTTACCCTTCTGTGAGATTTGAGAATATCCTATAGATCTAAAAGTTTATGTTGGTTTAATTAACACCCAATTCTTGGGCCAGCTAAATTCTATATGATTGATTTCTTTTCTATTAAATTACTTGTAGTTGTCTAAACCTTCTTCAAAAAATTCTGTTATCTTAGAAATGTTCCTCACTCCAGGATTGGTCGAATTAATTAACCCTAAAAATAATCCTACTGTGATAGCCAAATATTTGGCCTGGGAACTCATTTTATTCATCTTGTTTGACTTTATCCTTAAAGTCAAAGAGTTTCCCAATGTTTTATTATTTAAAGCCATAGGATAGTTTGGATGGCTTTGGAACCAGACAAGATCATTTACAAGGTTGGTCTATACTCCTGATATCAGCTAATCTTTGAATTCTTTCCATCTTTTGTCTAAAATAACTACTATCACTGGACTATCCATTGGGAGATTAAATAAAGGAACTAATCCTACTTGGATAAGACCTACATGAATATACGTGTACTCTTCTTTTTCCTTATTTGTCATTTCTCTAATTTTTGTAAGATTGATAAAGAAGATATCCAACATTTCTAATTCTATGCTAGAAACCTGAGCCGTTGACTCACTCTGAGAGACATCTACAATAGATTTAAAGTTAAATCTAGACCTGCTATAAATAGCATTGATGTCTACCTTAGGTAGTTTCCATTCCAAATAGCTTTTGAATGGGTCCTTGTACTGAAAAGATTCTTCATGTGTCAGAGCATTATCTAGAAGGATTAGCTCCTCATTTATGGCAGCTTCTTCTAAATTCACCATGAATATTTATGCTTGCTATAAATTAGATTCGTCATTGTCAGTTTCATATTCAGAAACTACTTCATAGATTGAATCTATTTTAGAGTCTACATCAGATAGATCTTCTTCGTCTATTGGTTCATATGCTAGACTTTCATCCTCAAAGAATATTCTTCAAAGATTTTCTTTCCTTTTATTTTTATGTGAGCAAGTATTAGCCTTATGATGTTTTGCTCCATATATCCAACAACAAGAACAGTTGCTCAAAGGTTTCCCTTTTAGACATTTTGGTTCTCTTCCATGTTTCCTTTTGAATTCTTCTATTCTTTCTTTGTTCTTAAGGTCGGCTCTACTTTTGATAAACCTAGAAGGTTTACTAGAACCTTTTCTAACCTCTCTATCCCTTCTCAATATTTTTCTTTTCCTATATCCTTTGAATTTTTTCTTAGAAGAATACTCTATTCTAGGTTTTTATTATGATCCTGAAGAACATCCGTATCTTCCAAGAATGTACTCAACTTGAGAACAACAACTCTTGTTTAAATAAGGAAGATGCTTTGCATCTTACCTTACTTTGAGTTCAATGCAAGCCTTTCTCATGGCATATCTAATTGCTTGGATTCATCCACCTAAACCATTTACAACCTTGTCTTCATTTATGAGCAATTAAAAATCTATTTTGCTACTTTAGGCCATGGTTTGGGTAATTTAGCAAAAAAAAATTCTGACATGTAATTTTGAGAAGCTAAGGCAAGATTGTAATAATACTTTTGAAATTCACAAGCAAAATTATCAAAGAAGCACATATCATAAATTTGCAATTTCATCAAGGCAATCAATGACTATTCTTTTTCTAATGACTCTGTTGATAAAGAGAAACTACAAAATTCTCTTTTCAAAGTATCTACAACTATAGCTAACACACCATTTGTTATCACTTCCTTTTCAATTTCATATTTGATTGAAGTGTGAGCTATCAATGATTCCTATTATTTCTATGCATTGCCTACTATTGTGGCTTTACATAATTTGTAAGCACCTGTTGAGGTGTATGAACCTGACTTAATTATGAATTTGATCATTGTGATCCACTCATCGATTCTTTCTGAAGCATGTTTTTCATAATTAAGGTTTAAAAAGGTTATTGGGCTAATTATAGGCGTAAGAGGGTTATCCCGATGTATGATTTCTTCTTTGTTCCTATGAGGATAGTTAAGCTTGTACATTGATTTTTTTGTAGATAAAAGTTCATTAAACGTTCGATCATCTTTGTGCAATGAAGCTTTATTTACCAATCATAAAAACTTTCTAAGATCTTAGGCTAAATTACTATTGTTCATGTTAGTTGCCTTAGCTAAGGGATCTGCAATGAAAGGAACCATTTTTTCTTTTCTTAATTTCAAAACTTCTCTTTCTATTAATGGTCCTTTTGGTGCTTTCAAAGATTTTTCTTGTTCGATAGCATCTAATCTCTCATTCACTAATTTTCCTATTTCACTTGCTAAAGCATTTCTTTCTTTTGATAAATCGCTTCATGTTCCTAATGAATAAAATCTTTCTAAGATTTTATTTACTTCATTCTGAACATTTCCAAAAGATGTTAATCTGGTTGAATTATTAGAATTGACACTCTTTGTATGTCCACCCATTAAAACTTGTTTTGTATAGGTCAATTTTAAAAGAAAGTTTAATTTTTGATTCAAATAAACTAAAAAACAACTATTGGGCTATTTCTATAAATAATGAAAGTTGGTTCTTTTGACTTTTGTTCAAACTACACCAAAATGAGAATAATTTTATCAAACACACTAAATGAGTAATAAAAGAAATTTTTTACACCAAAAACGTAAATTTCCCCATGTCAATCCCTTGCCCTGTTTAGCCATACCACATTACAAAGTGATAGCTTGACATCTAAAAAAGCATGGGACACTTTTGCATGACTCTCCACATGCATTTTAAGAGCAATTTACTTTTTGGTAAAAAATTTCAAAATAAAAAATTATTTATTTGATATAAAAGGAAAGTTATTTCTTATTTGGTGTAAAAATGTATTTGATTATTACTTTTATTGACAGTTAGATGATGTGACGATTTAGCTTATGAAAGGTAATTGATGCAGGTGATATGGCATGCGACGTGGTTGCTACATTATGGAGAGAAATTATGACTATCGGGAAAAAATATAATATATGTTTATTATTATAATTAAATATGTAATGATTTAGTAATAATTAATTTTATTTAATGATATTATTAATAAAAATGGTATAATTATAATTTAATGATTAAGAAATGAGTATGTATAATTATTTGAAAAAATTTATTAAATTGAGAATGTAATAATTATGAAATTGATGGTTGATAATAATAATAATAATAATAATAATAATAATAATAATAATAATAATAATAATAATAATAATGTAATATTTAATATTAGATGATATTAGTAGTAAGTAAAATTATTAAAAATATTATTGGGGGTAGTATTTGTAATAATTGTAGTAAATATAATAACTAAGATAATTAGTATTAGGATTAATATTAATATTAGTAATAATGTTATTATTTTTAGTAATAATAATAATAATAATATAAAATATTATTAATATTAAAGATTATTGAATTTAATAATATTAAGATTAATTATTATTAATATTAATAATATTAATAATATTAGTATTAATATTAATAATATTAATAATATTAGTATTAATATTATAATAATAATAATAATTAATATAATAATAATAATATTATTATTATATAATTTTAATATTATATAATATTATTAATTATTATTATTATTATTGATTATTATTATTAATGACAGTTGACCGCCACTTATACTACGGCCACAACTTCTCTCCGCCACATAGCATGCCACATCACCCACTTCAGCTGCTTTTCATCATCCATGTCATTTGATCACTGGTGGTCAAATATATTTTTATACTAAATAGAGAATTATTTTCCCTTTTACATTAAATGACAAAATTTTTAAATTTTTTACCTCATAAAGGTAAATTGCCCTGTATATGTCAAAGGAAAGAGATGTTAAACAAAAACTTCATCAAGTTATGGTTACATAATTAATTCTTTTCATTTAAAGATATTTTCATTTTTTATAGAAAAGCTAAATGTTGTTTTTTGAAGTTCAATAATAACACATTATTTGTTCAAGAAATACAAGTTTATGGAAGAGAAATGAAGATTTAAAGATCAATATGAATGAACTTTTATTATTAAGGTATTTAGTTTTATTGGTAAGAAATTTGAAAAATACCCTTATGAAGCTTAAAAATAAAATATCTTTAAATTAAAACATTTTACTTATTAAAAGGAAAGTTCATTTAAAATAATTTTCTTGATTCAAATAAGTAAAATTTTTAAAAAACTTTCAAAAGTTTATAGCAGGTAGTCAGAATGAATATTAATATGCTATTTTTGCTTAAAACTATTTTTAAAATGCATTTTAAAAATTTAATTTATTTATACTTATACTTTATTGGTTTATAATGATCACTTTTTGGAATATAAATACATGATTATTTGAATTGTTTAAGACACCAAAATACAAACAAAAATAATTATATCTAAAATATTTTCTAAGAATTTAATTTTAAAGATTTACTCTCATATTTCATAAAATATTTGTATTGGATTTTGAATAAGTTTTACACAACAATATTTATTATCTTTTTGAGAGAATTGCAAACATTATTTATTGGTTTGTTGGAACATGATAGTAGATAACTCGAGAAAGTTTACAAGTAAGCCTATTGTGAAAACTTGAGATTGTAAATGAGCTTTATGAAAACTTATGATTGTAAGTAAGTTTATAAAAACTTATGGTTGTAAAGGTTTCAAATTAACCTAAAAAACTTATTAATAATGATATTTGTTTTAATGAAACCTCAAACATCGGTTTTAAAATAGTAGATATACACATTAGACCAAATCATTATAAATTTCAATATTTGATTTTTTTTATCTCTACTCTTTATTTTTAGCATACAATTTTGAACTATGCATTATTTTGATAATTCTTAAAGTTATTTAAAAAATTTTATAAAAATAATATCTTAGCATTTACTTTGATTGCTTTACTATTTAAGGGAGTTTTTGAAAATTAATTATATAATTGTCAAACTAATTTATTTATTGGTTTTCATATCAATAAAATTAGCTTGCAATTTTTATTCGATTAACATATTTATTTTAAATTACTTTAATTTTTTATAAAATTAATTTACCCCTATTGATCACTACTTTGAGATTAACAATGTAGAATTTGATTCAAAAATTAGAAAATTAAAATACAAAAATATTATATATTTGATCTGAAAATTATTTTAAAGATAAAAATAGAATCAAATATAGAAAATAAAAGAAACTTATATCAAAATTGATAATAAATCATTTAATAATTTATGAAAAATTAATTATTTGAATGTTTTAATAAATAGAATTAAAATATAAGAATATTTTAATTAGATTACAAAAATTTGAAGTGCAATCATAATTAAACACCAACATGAGAAGATTCATAATCTATTTGTACTATTTTTTAATGATATTAGATGATTTGGGTATCTTAATAAACATAACAAAAATATAAAAATATTTTAATAACATTATTAAAATACAGAGTGTTTATAATTAAACTTTCTAAGAGGTTCAGTAATTTATCCTATTTATTAAAGTTAAAATAATTAATTTTAATTATTAATGTTTAAAAAATTATTTTATAGTAATTTGATGATGGATATTGAATAGAGAATGCATGAATGGAGAATAAATAAAATAAAAGAAAATGAAAAGATATAAGGGAAAGAGACATGAGTTGACTTGGTTATAGTCAAAACATGGGGCTGGTAAGCGTGGCGACTAGGGACACATGGGACTTTGGTTTCAGTGGTCTTCTCACCCTTCAACTAGAACATTTCAAGTCTTTGTAGCTGTACGTTGTCTCAATTAATATCTCCTCCATCCATTATTCATGCATATGCCCTAACCAAATTCAAAATATTTAATTTTATTTGATTTAAATAAATTAAGATTTTAAAATTAAAGATTAAAATAATATAAAAAATAGATTAAAAATCAAATTAAATAAATATTTTAGTTTGGTTTGATTTATAGCTGTAACGATATTAGCTGATTATGTTGAAAATGATATTATAATAGTATGATGGTTAAATTTTTTTATTATATATAAGGTAAATTTGGCATGTTAAAATTAATTTGATTAAATATAACATTTATTAAAAAAAAAACTTACATGATATTTTATTAAAATAAAATGATGAAATATCACATTCAATTATTATCTTTAAATTAAATTAATGTGATAATATTAATCAAATATCAAAATATAATTATTAATTTTATATATACCTTCATATTATTAAGTTATATTAAATATCAATGTTAAAATTATATAACATTTACTATTATTAACTATAGTATTAATAATTAGTATTGATTAACTTCAAATTTTTATTATTTTATTATTTTATATTAAATAAATTAAATTATGAATAATGGCAGATGTAATGATGATATAATATAATATATATTTGTATAATAGATCTTCCATACACACGTACTACAACAAACACAAAATTATATACGATTTGACTGATTTGGAAAAGCATATAACACCCTCCTAAATTAATAACTCTACTTGAAAATGGATCATATGACCGAAAAAATGAATAAAATATATTAATTATTGCAAGTCAATTATGAACAATCATTGATGAATTAGTTTCCATTTATATCAAATTTAGATATATAATAAATGTAAATTTGATAAAAGTTAATTCTAAATAATTAATCGGATGAAATATTCAAACTCAAATGTATAATATGACCTGACATTTTTAACATTGGAGTGGTATAATTAACTAAAAAAACAAATTAATATAACATTTAAATAAGTCATGTATTAACAAATAAAAAAATCATATGAATTAATTAATTAAATATATATATATTTTAATATTGAAAACATAATTGTACAAAATGAAAATTCATTGATTGAAGATGTTAGGCAAAGTTGTGACAACAAAGTCAATGATCGAAGAGGTCATCGGAAATTAGTATGCAATGAACGAAGAAGAAAGGACAAAAGTAGGATCTTCGGAAGCCGGACAATTTAGACCCAGCTAGGCCCACTATTCCCCTCTTCCCCGGCCATATATAACCACTGTACGGTATATTTATTAATTACCATTCTTCTTCTTATCCAGCTTCACATGGATAAAAATTCAAACATTTTACCATTTTTAATTATTAATTGATTAAGTGTTTAATTAATTAATTAATTAATCGAGGTAAAAGAAAAAAAAGGCAGAGTGTTCTCGTAGAGACCACATCAAAAGACTTTCTTGCATATAATATTTCAAACTTTGTATATAAAATTGGAAAAATATCACGAATTAATTAATTAATAAATAATAAATTGCTTCGTTTGATATAATGAGAAAATCAAAATCAAATAAAAATAAATTTATTGCAATTTAATTCATCTTTCTTTGTGTAAATATAATGTTATGTTAATTAATAAATTAATTAAAAAGTTTCATTTTACTTTAAATACCAACTATTTTGTTAATTATAATAATTAACAATAAAAAATTCTGTTTCACATGAAATATTTATTTTTTATTGAAAGATTAAATGAAAATATATTAGTAACAAGTATACCATCATATATATATATATATATATATATGCATATTAACAAGACTAAACCAATGAAAATTATGGGCACAGCATATAATATGATATAATTAATGAATGCCAAATAGAAAGCGAGATAAATAATAATTTAACTAAAACATGAATGAGATCAGATGTCATAAATATCTGCAAGAAAAAAGGATCACAGAAGGTCTCTCGAACGTTGAAATACACACACACACGTATACATATATATATACATACACGTATACTTATAGGAACAGACCATTTCTGGTATTGTCAATTTCAATCCCTTTTTTTCTTCTTGCTTACCTTTTCCTATGACTTCTATTAATCATACTTTTCTGTCATATTGTATTTTCTTTTTAATAAAAATTTTTTTTAAAAAAATTAAAAAATCAAATAATTAATTTAAAATAATTTCAAGCATTTTTTCAAAAAAATTTAAAGAATAAATCAAGAAAATTGAATATTGTATTTAAAAAATAGATTTATAAGAAAGATCGTAAAATCTAATAAAGTTTTAATTTAAAATATTAATTAATAAGTTGATCGTTTTTTCCTTGCTTTCTCTTTCTTTGTATATTTTTCCTCCCTTTTTCTCCCTCGGACAAATACGAAAAACTTATTTGAAACTAACAGAAATTCCCATATTTAATTAGATTTGTAAGAATATTTTATATTAAATTAAAATGAATTAAATTAACCAAATTTAATATAATTGAATTTTTATATTTAAAAATTTTCAATATAAAATTAGTAAAAATTCAATTGTGAGTCTTTAATTTTGGTTCAAATTATAATTAATTTAATTTTTTGAAATTTCATTAAATTTTGTTAATTTAATGAAAATTTAGTTATATTATTTTCATATAATGAAGAATATAATAAATAATTTAATATGGAAGCACGTTAACCTGATTATACTAATTTATTTTATTAGTTTACATAACTTTTATCCTGGAAAGAAATTTAAAAATCTGTCTTTGTCTATATTCATTATTTTTACATTTTTCTCTTTTAGAATTAAAATTGGGCTTAAAGAAAATAGAAGGGGGGTGTGTTTTGGGTTGTCTAATCCTTGTCCGGTTTAATTGGGCCGTTTGGGTCCAGACTCATTTCAGTATCTCTTTCCCGCTTCTCCACCGCCAAACTTAAAATTCCCAAAAACCTTCAACTTTCAAAATCCCTTCCATCTCTTGGGAATACGCAAATCCAACCGTCCACGTCATCTATCCGTGGATTCCAAAACCAACCAATCACATCATTCCCCTCCTCTCTATATAATCAAAACACACCGCCATATCCCCTGCACATCCATTCCTCCCTTTCTTCTTCGTTTCGCCAATCTCTCGAACTTTAAGATCTAGTAATTTCGCTCAAAATGGCACCAAAGGCAGACAAGAAACCAGCGGAGAAGAAGCCAGCAGAAAAAGCCCCGGCGGAGAAGAAGCCCAGAGCAGAGAAGAAGTTACCCAAGGAAGGCGGATCAGCAGCGGCTGATAAGAAGAAAAAGAGGGCAAAGAAGAGCGTAGAGACTTACAAGATTTACATCTTCAAGGTGTTGAAGCAAGTTCATCCTGACATCGGTATTTCTAGCAAGGCCATGGGGATCATGAACAGTTTCATCAATGATATTTTCGAGAAGCTTGCCCAAGAGGCCTCTAGGCTCGCCAGGTACAACAAGAAGCCTACTATCACTTCTCGCGAGATCCAGACTGCTGTCAGGCTTGTTTTACCTGGCGAATTGGCTAAGCATGCCGTCTCTGAAGGCACTAAGGCCGTTACCAAGTTCACAAGTTCTTAGATCCGGATTCTAGGGTTAGGGTTAGGGTTTATTTTGTAATGCTATGTCTGTGTGACAGTTACTTCGATGTAAAGGATTGGTAAATCTCTGATCATTGAATGAAGAAGTTATTTATTCCTGTGTGGAATTTTTACGTTTCTTTCGAACGAGTGGAATTTCTAAATTTTACTTAAATAAGGAGATAAATCAGTTTATGAAAATGCCGTAAAGGATGCGGCCCACTTACAATGTTTCAGCTAATTCGGCTCCAGAAGAGAGATTCATTGTTCGGCGCGGAGAGTCCGTTTGGGTCCGGCAACTCGGCTGCCCTTCAGGTAATGTTAGAAAGTAGACGCAGAGGTTGTACATGATTTGTTTACTTATTCTTTTGGCATATTAAATTTTGTAAATTGGTGAAATCGAATTTGTGTTACAGTTGAGTATATGAGGTTACCAGCGAGTCTATATTCAATGCTGGATGCAGAGAGAATAGAGTGAGTGGCCGACACTAACTTTAGATGTTATGTTTACATGTCTTTCGAGGTTTGCCTTGTTTTGCTTGTTCAAGTTGGAGAGCAACCTAATGGTCAATGACAAGTTTGATGGTAAGTAATTTGCATTTCCATTCAAGCAAAATATATATGTATTAGGCAAGTTTTAAAGTATTTATTTTTAGTATAAAACATGGCCCTGTGTTTTTGCATGTGTGATTGTATAATAACATTAACCGTTTCTAGTTAAAGTTTTGTTTTTTTTTTCTTGTTGTTACCAGGACCCAGTAGTTTCTTGTAGAACGGACATTATCATTTATGGCTTTGTAGAAGATTTTATGTCTGATAATCTAATGTAAAGATAAAGGTTAGAAAATCTGTTGCTTACCAATGATGGGTTAAACCAGATTTAGTTGCTCCTTCCTGGGTCTTTATCTCTGCATTATCACCTTTTTCCGAAAGCTCTGATCTTTGTATCTGGGTCAATTGTTCAATGGTTGGATATTTGTGTTGCGAACTTGTGTCGTCAAACTCGAGTTTTAATTTGTGCTTTCACGCCCCACCTCTTAACATGTTATGAAAGGGTAAACATCTTTGATAGGGTATTTATCCTTTAGTTGTCCTTTGAAGATAAATATGTGAATAATTTCAGTCTAATATGTACTTTATCGTTAGTATGATTGTAGTTGTTTTAATGAAATCGAGCGGGTAATCTTCAGATTTGTATTTGAGGGAAGTTGGGTTTGTCTTTTTCATTCTTGGACAGTTGTATTTAGCAACTAGGAGCGCACATCATGCTACCATGACATGCTGCCAATAGCAGTTGAGGTAGGGGAATGAATAATTGACTCGTTATCATGAATAGATGACTCTTTTCTGAGCCTTGATTACTGCATATTGGGATTGAAAGAATGTTTTTCTTGGAAGAATCATCAATCGGAATTAGCTTCTAAGTTTTAAATTATACTGAAAACTTGTTTTAAGGAGTGCTGACATTGGTTATTATGGGGACTGAATGCAGCTTCAATTGTGAATTATATCTCATGCGATATCCACCAAAGCAACTGATCCGTTCAACAACTTCAGATTCAGTAATTGAGGTGTTGGTTGGATTTTGAATTGCGCATGGTGTTAATAAGTTACCATACGCTATTTAAAGTTCTAGATGCACGTTTCAATATTATTTGCAACTAGTAATTTAGGTTGACATTGAGGTTCCTTTTGCATTTAGTGCAATTCCAGTTCAAGCAATAGAATCGACTGGATGGATCCTTGAACAAATACTTGAACTTATGCTGCCGCGATTTATGGCACAGGTTTGCTGGATACCATTTAAATTTGCTTGTCGAAAAATCTACCACTTAAATTTGAACGTATTCTTATTATCTGCTGGCAGCTTGGGCATTTGCTTCTTCGATTCGCATCTCAGCCCTTGTTTTTCTTGTTTATTTGGTTCTTCTTCTCACATCTGTCATTTCTTTTCCTTTTTAGCCTCGCTCTTCTAAACCAATAAATTCCTTCTGTGATTGCGAAGCAAACAAATGTTTCGGCTGATACTATGAGAACAGCTATGCCATTCCTCTTTATTGGCATAAGAAAAGTGAGGCCCAGGAAAACACAGTATATCATGGACTATTGTTTATACCTCGAGGTTTTCTTGTATATTTCTCTTAATGCTACACCTAGAATGAAACACCTCAAACGTAAGTGAGACTGCTTGTGGTAACATGAGGTGAAAATTTCGAGAATTAAGCTTGATTTATCATTTGATTTTGTTGTACCGTTCTTGGTACGGTTGAGCTACGACTAAATATAGTTTTGTGATCCTCAAGGTTCAAGCTGTTTTAAAGAAGGGAGGGATGTCTGTCACACCCATCCCCTTCTAAGATTCCTACTTTGCTCAGTTAATATCGGATCGGTAAATCTTTGACCCGCTAGGGAGGGATGTCTGTCACACCAATCCCTTTTGACTGAAATACTTGTCATTTTCATTAACCATGTTCAAAATGACGAGAAACTAACTCCCATGTTTGTGCACGAACTCATTTTTGAAAATGACTTGATTCTTATTCTGCAAATCCTTTTGTTGTTCAGGTTTTAGAACCATCTATCTCGAAATTTTGATTTAACTTCATAAAATCCAAGCAAAAAAAATAATTCATATTTTTTAATTTATTATTTTAGATATTTTTGATTTAATCGATACTAATTATGTTTTGAAACTCAACTTAAATGATGTTTAATAAAATAAAAAATAAAAAATAAATATTTGATAAATTTAAGTGCTAAAATGTTATGAAATTTATTGATATGATATAGTTATTTTCAATATCACTTCAAAATTTAATTATTATTAATAATTAAATATACTTGATATATTTTAATTAATTAGTCAATAAAATTAATATTCGATCAAAAGTAATATTCATACTTATTATTTTTAATTATTGTAAATTATAACTTACTTATTATATTTAATAAGATTAAATTTTTATTATATTCATTATATATGTTAGTATATATTATTTGATTCATAATTTATGTTCATTTTCTATAACTTTTTTTTCAATATTTTTTAATCCTAATAAAATTTTATTATTATATATATTATGATAGAAATTTTATTTTTTAAAATTTTAAAATTTTAATTCTAATAAAATTTTATTATTATACATATCATTTTTATGATAAAATTTTTATCATCCTAAAATTTTATTATTATACAACATTATATTATACCACTAATACATAGTACAATTTTATTATTTTTTTGGTTCAAAAAAATTATCATTTTTTGAAAATAATAAAATCTTATTATCATAGATGTAATTCCGGATCCTTTCAAATTGTAATATGTTTTGGTATAAGAAGAAGAATGTCATCCATATCATTTTGATTTTATCATATTTTCTTTTTTTAAAGAATATCAAGTCACAGTCTTTTCCTACATAGAACATTATAAGCTAAATCTTTTTCATTTAAAATCTCTTTTATTTAGATCAATAAAATCATACATTTTTATAAAATTATATATTATGATTCAAATTCATAATTAATTTAATTTTAGATAAAAGCATTTAGATAATTGAATCTAACTTTTTCTATAATTTTTGTATCCATAATAATATGAAAAAAAAATCAGATTTTAAGTTTTACATAATTTAAAATTTTATTAAATTTTACATAATTTAAAAATTTATTTTAACATATAATTTTAATCCTAAGAAATTTTATATTATATATAATTTCTAAAAATGATATAAACATAAAATTATATTATAATAAATATAGTTTAAAATTTTATTATAAGATATGATCTAAATAATAATAAAATTATATTAATAGATATTATTTTTATCATAATAAAATTATATCATTGTAAACTAATAAAAATAAGAAAACAAATAACAAACAAGTTTTCTTTTTTCTTTTTCTTTCATGATTTATTTAGGAATTGTTTTATTAGCTATGAATATTTTTGGATTTAATATTCTCAAAGTAATTGTTAATTTGATTGATTTTTTACATACATTTGATTTTTTCATTTACTTGTTTAATAAAATGATTAACTGAATATAATTTTTATTTTTTTGAATTATCTTAAAAAATTATATTTTGAACATTTAATATTATATATATATATATATATATATATATATATATATATTATATTTATTTATTTATTTATCTCATGCTCCTAAATACTTCAAAGAGACGGAAAAAGGAATAACAAGTAAGGAGAAGAAGGCCATCAACAGAGAACTATTGGTTACATGAGGAATATAAGTTGTTGCTTTCTTACTTATTCTAGCAAATACTATTGATTAAAACAGAAGTAAAAAATGAAGAAGAATGAGAAACATATATCATTTGGATTTTTGGTGGCTACTGAAAGTGGCCAACAATAGCTGGTGAAGTTTACAAGGGACATTCGGTTAAGAATAAGAAGCTCAAATAGAAGTAGAATAACAAGGAGAACTAAACAACGATAGTGATTTGAGATTTTCGATAGCCACAATAGAGAATAGAAAGAAGGATTAGATGGATGAAAAGGAGGAAAGATTGTTGAATGATTATGAATTAAAAACCTTGATTAGGTAAGTAAATTTTCCATCCAATTCTTCAAAATGTGAATTAGGTTATAAACAGAAGATGAGGCTCTATCTAAAGAAGACAAATAGAACATCAGACTGATTTTAGCCACCAATGTTAGGCTGTCAATTTTATTGATCCTATTTTATGAATGTGTTATTTAAATAAGTAAATGTCATTTCAAGTAATTAACTGAATTTTTAGTAAGTAATATGCCATTTCAAGCAAGTGAATTTTTATTCCAATTTTATGAATTCATTGAGGAAATAGATATTGGAAAAAAAAATTTGAGCTACATAGGTTTTTACTTAAATGAATTGTTGGATTTTGTAGTGATGATGTGTCTACGGACCATAGTTGTTTAATATTCATGGCTAAATAGAAATCAAGCTACGAGGAGAATGATTAGGCTACTGAATTCGCTAGGATAAAAGAGGGCTTTGAGTTGCTTAAATTTTGAGTTAGTAAGCATAGAAGCTACTTTTAATTCTTTGATATTAGTATATTTTATTTTAATTTGAACTTCATCTTTATTAGTATTATTAGTTATTTTTGATTAATTATGTATTTTATATAGTTAATTTGCTCATTTTTAGTTTTGATTTATTTTATGAAAAATATTGCATAATAGTTCTAAATTTATACATAGTAAATATAATATTTTTATAATAATTTTTATATGTTTTATTATAATGGCAAGTGGGTAAAAGCTAAGAGGGAAAATAGTTGAAGAGAGAGTGGTTTTAAGAGTGGGAAGAAGGGAAGTAGCCATGTAGAAGCAAAAGGAGGCTAGCAAAAGGGACAAATGATTTTTGCTATGAAAGGAGAAGGAGGGATATAGGGTACGTAGAGAAAAAAATAATTTGCTGGAAAAGAATGAGGGGTCTGAAACTAAGAAGAAAAGGCAGGAAATATAGGTGGAGGAAGAACTAGAAGAGTAAAAAGGATTGGAAGATTAATTAGCTTTACATCTTCTTTCTCTTGTTCTTTTCCTTTATTCTTTTATATTGATAATGAATTTGGATTTTGATTTTGAAATGGAAGGCTAATATAGTTACTTAGGGTTTGGGGATTGCTTAAGGCAGTATTTTGTTAGCAACAACATTTTTAGTTATGATGTTTATGAATCTACTGTTCTCATAGGATTTTATGAATGGTTGATCATATTTATAAAATATCTTTTTGAGATTCATTAGTTTATCCTGTTGGATGAATGATGGGGATAGATTTATCTTTCAAGTAAATGAATATTGTTAGATAGGTTGATTGCTAAGGATATCATCCTTCTATTGCTATTCTTAAGCTTAATATGATTTATTGTTAATGATTTTATTATTTCAAGTATAAACCAAAATCCAGAGACTCTTTATCTTGGTTGTTACCCTTTGTTATTTTGTTACCATCCATTTTTGAAGTCTACTATTAGTTCATGCAAATATTTATCTTCTCAGTCATTATTTTATTTAACTTAGTCATCTACTTATAATCAGTTATTATTCAAACACTTTTCCTCCAAAAATGACTAATTGACCACTTATAATAAGATGTTAGAGACATAAATTGCTTAAACTGTTGCTTATACCTCAATAGCCCAAGGCAAATTTCTAAACTAACCCGAAGTGAACCTGAGAGAACATTACAATGCCTTAATCTTGAAGGATATTGATTTAAGAGGAGGAAGAAAGTGGAAAAAGTCCAACCTGATGGGAGAAAGCAAAAACTTGCTAGAATAATTGAGAAAAATATTGCTATAGAGAAAAATCAGGAGATTGAAGATTTAACTTATTAGACTAGATAAGAAAACACTTATTACAGTTTAGGACCTAATGCAAAAATTAAGGCTAGACCTGATGCCAATCCAATTTGAGCACCAAAATAGTCCCAAGGAGTGAAGGATAAAGGGAAAAAATTAGTTGATGATATTTTTATTCATACACTATCTTTGTTGTTTCCTCGAAGGTTCATGAAAAAGAAGCTTGATGAATAATTTAGAAGACTTCCAGATGCCTTCAAGCAATTATATATCATTATCCCATTTTCATCAGCTTTGAGGGAGATACCAAATTATTTAAAGTACATGAAGGATATTACAAGCAACTAGGTTAAGATGGAAGAATGTGGATTAGTTGCTTTAAATCAAGAGTGCTTCCATATGGTTCAAAAGCTACCTCTTAAGTGGAAGGATCATGGTAGTTTCACTATTCTATGTAAAATAAGATATTTGACTTTTGAGAAAGCTTTTATGTGATCTTAGAGTAAATGCAAGTCTTATGCCACTCTCTTTATGCAATCAATTGAATATTGGTGAGTTAAAATCGACTACTATGTCCCTCCATTTAGTAGATAGATTGGTTAAACACCACTTAGAGATTTCAGAAGATGTGTTGATTCTAGTAGGAAAATTTATCATCCTGGTTGACTTCATGATCATGGACATTAAAGAAGATCCACATATGCCAATCCTACTTGGTAGGCCCTTCTTAAGGATAATTAAAGCTCTCATTGATATAAAGGATGAGAGGTTGACTTTAGAAATAGAGATGAAAAAAGGTCTATGATTTCATCAAAATGATGAAATAACCCTCTTCTATAGAAATTTGTTCTCGGATAGACACTACAAGCATCATTGATGAGTATATAGAAGAGGTCACTAGGTCAATCTTGTCAATTCAACCAATAAAACTTGATATAAAGATGTTTGTTGATGAGCAATGTAGTTTCTCAGAACCAGTAGAACTAAAATATGCTTTCCATGTTTATTAGATCAATGAACATAGGTGTGCTTAGGATCCTACATCAGTGAAATCAATACCAGAACTGAAGCCATTACCTTTTCAGGTGAAGTGTGTATATTTAAACTCTAATTTTTAGAATCCTATGTGTTAACCTTGACTTTTCACCATTGTATAATTTCAGGTTTTTATTGATTCGGCTAGGATTTAGTCTCTGGTATCAATCCCGATTATGCATATAGGCCTCTGTGTCTTTCTCTGTGTATTCTGGTGCACAGAATGCATTAGAACTGGTGGGGTCCACCATGGTGCCTGGCGGGACCCGCCACTTATTTTGAGTGTTCTGTACATACATGATACACTTCACTGTCGCCTACATAGGGTAAAACATTTGTAATGCAAAGTATTGCATTTTTTATCCTACGCACTATTCACTAGGAATAGTATGCAGGCGGGGCCCATAACCCCTAATTAGCCTATTCTGTGTATTCTGTACTTACAAAATACATCTTCCAGTTGCCTTACGCGAGGCACAACGCTTGGCATCGTAAATGCCATCTAGTCTATTCTGTACTTACAGAATACATTCCACACCTGCCTACACGTGGTAGGACATACAGAATGTAAAATATTACATTTTGAGTCTAGGTCACTATTCACTAGGAATAGTATGCAGGCGGGGCCCGCCTTCCCCAATTAGCCTATTTTGTGTATTCTGTACTTACAGAATACATTATGCTATTGCCTTATATAAGGCATACCCCGTGGCATCCCGAATGCCGCATTTCTGGGCTCATCGCGCTGTAGGGCCCGTTAAACACTAGTGGGGCCCGCTTCCCATTGTAGTCCGCTTTAATGCATTATGTACGCACAGAACATGCCCTATCTACTGCCTTACTTGAGGCGAAACGCTTGACATGCTATTTGCCACTTTCCAGGCCCCTTTGCGCTGTGGGGCCCACAAGGGTACTATTCATCATGAATAGTACCCATATGGGCCCATCGTGTGAATTCACCAATTTAAGTGTTCTTGACGTATAGAACACATTTACGCTGATACCTACGTGAAAAATGACCTTCTGGCACACTAAATGCCATTTTGGGCCGAAATAGGGTCGCAAACCCTAAAATGGGCCCATTAGCCAAAACTCGGTGTTCGGGTCCGAATTTGAGAAAACTTATAACTGTAAAGTTTCTCAGAATGTCGATTACATTTCAGTTGACATATGGTACGCTTCCGATTCAGCTCGTATTGAGCGGAGCGCATCGCATTATGCGCTACGCACGTTGCATAGTAACTTCATAAAAAGACGTTTGGTCGGGAGCCTTCTCGGGACCGAATTTGGAAAAACTTTCTTCTACAAAGTTGTTCCTTACGTCGAATAACGCTTATAGCCTTTAGGGCACATCCCGAAAATGATCGCAGTGGGCCCCACGAGAGGGGTCAAAAGGCAATGTGCTGTGCACATGGGCAATGTGTGGCACACATTGCCTTCAAAAATTTTCAAATCCAGGCGAAAATTATAAAATTGTTATGCCCGATTTTTGCTCTATAGATATAGAGCTTGGGGGTCTGAAAATTGATCCTGAAAATTGCCTTAAGGCAAGCCAACCCTCTACCAAAATCATTTCACAATTAATTAGGCCCCTAATTAATTAAATCACTTGGATTTAGAGACTAAACTTGCTTAGTTAGGCTCCCTACACTCGGAATCAAGCAAGATCAAGAAGAAAATCCGGCCGGAATAAGGTAAATTTCCCCTTTTTCTTCATTTTTTTGCTTATAATACTATTCTGCGGGGGATGTGCTGCGCACATCACCTCATGTGTGCTACACACAGCCTATGTGTGGTGCACATGGGGTCATGTGCTGCGCACATCACCCCAAAATTTTCCAGAAAATGCTATTTCTCGTCCGATCTAGCCAATCCAAGGCCATTCAAGGCTTTTCCATGCCTTAGATGCCTTGGATCTGCCCTAAATCTAACCAGATTTTAAATAATTCTAACTTTAAAATTATTTTTCTTGATTTGGATGCAAATCCACGAAGCAAAACCCATTTTCAGGTCCGATCTACCTAGATCGGGGTTGGATTTAGGGTTTCTGCTGAAAAATTCTTGATTTTCCTTCTAGTTTCTCTGCCATGTGCGCCACATATTGCCCTTGTGCGCCACACACAGTCAATGTGTGGCGCACATTGGCTATGTGCGGTGCACATTGACTTCAGTTTTCATAGAAAAACCCGATTTTCGCCCTAACCGCTTCTGAACCGTTTCGGTTTTGAATTTTCCAGTGACTCCAGTAGCTTTTCCGTGCACTTAGGGTTCTGGATCTATCATAAATCATCCAGATCTACTTGATTTTAGCCTTAAAATTAATTATTTCAATTAATTACTTAATTAATGTTTGGTTTGATGAACCGGAGGCCGATTCGTGCTCAAAATGAGGTACTGTCTTCATTAAAGTTG
>CANYBF010027718.1:0-20691 GCA_948192965.1 Dalechampia spathulata | reverse complement strand
TGTAAGTTTTACACATCCTCCTTAATTTTTCTCTTATGTGATGTGTTATTACATGGGGTTGCAAAGATCCATAAAATACTTGCTTTGAAAATTTTAAAATTCACCTTCCGCTGCTCAACAAGTGTTTTAATTAACCAACATGTAGACTAAAATTTTACTAAGCATTCATTTTATACATCATAAAAGCCATTTTTCCCGATTGCTTCAATTAAGCATATTAAACACTTTCTACGTAACATCTACCTTTAAAATGCAATTCCTTAATCATCTTTGCATAATTTCTCATCATTAACCTTCACCTTCCATTTCATACATTAATTCCATATAAAACATACTTTATTCAATTCATCACACATATAAGCAATGCATTAAAAATATGCTAAGTGCGTGGATGTGACAAATAAAGTACCAAAACTTAAACATTTATGGCATATAACATAAACTTGTCGAAATTAGGAAATGGAAATACCATTTTTGCACATACTAGGATTAAATAAATTTTTAAGCAATCTTCTTGGCCTTTAACATATACATGTCATATTCCATTACAAATTAAACTCATAAAGGTTTAATTCAACCTATAGCATGCAATTTATTTCATTCATTTAGGTTGTCAAAATCAAAAAGGCCGTATACCTTAAAGAAGTTGCCAAAAATACACTATTTGCATACTTAAGTCATAATTACATGAAACTTGCAAGCAACATGCATGAACTTGCATAACTTTACCTCTTCACCTCTTATGGAATAGGACACATGTATATCTTATGTCTCACATGGCAATTGGTATGTGAACAACCCATACAAGATGACTTATTTCACAAGCTACACTAAAATGCATATTTTCAGCATACCATTAACTCATACAATTCTTTCTCCCATTATAACTCAGTCATATAGTCACTTTTAATGAATGAACATGTTGTCCTAAGTCATATATATTAGTAATATATCCAGATTTACCATTATATATTCATATCTCTCATAACACATAAAAGTTACATAACTTGCACATTATGATTCATATGCTACCTTATGAATTTCTTCATGCATATCTTAACCATTTTGACTTTTAACTCATATTGGCATCAAGTCATACCAAATGCAAACACGTATATACATGTTACACATAAACTTAGGTCCTATTAGCCAACATACACAACATATACCTACACTTTTAAGGGCATATGCACACAACATATTCAAGTAACATGCTTTACTACCTCCTTAGTGGACCCTTCGACATTTTCATGCTATAATTCACCTTTGTATGTAACCAAATCCCATTTTCATCATCTAAACACATCAATCAATCATGTTTACACAAGAATTCAAGGATTACATAATTTTCTCCCTTTAAATAGTGAAAAGCCGAAAAGTCCTAAATTGGACAACAAGTAGGAATTTAAGTTTCCATTATATTCTATAATCTTTCCATCAGCCTTTTAGCATACCAAACCCTCTAAACACCTTTAAACACGATTCTCAAACTTCAAATAGCAACCAAAGTCACATATTCAAGCGACAGAAGTTAGGGATTAACACAAATTTCACATACTATAATGAAAACCTATTTGGTTACAATATAAACCAAGTTCAACAACTTAGTTTCCTTATCCTTTATCATTCAATCCAAATTCTTTCATTTACATACAATCATCACAAACCCTTCATCAACTCACTTCTTCATTAGATAAGTAAGAAAGCATAAAGAAGAAGAAGAAGAAGACATACATGGAACCCATAGAACATAAAAGGAGCATAGAAACCAAATTTTACACATGATCTTACCTTGGAATGTTGTTTTTCTTAAGTTAGGATACAAAGAGAAAGAGAAGAGGAAGAAGCCGAATGTGGAGTGGAAAAGGGAATGGAAAAAATGACTTGCTTTTTCCTTTAGATAATATAAGACTTAGCTTTGACCATGTTAAAGAAGAAGCCAATCATAAAATGATATAGAGTAAGCTAGTGTTACCTTACTTAAACCAATTTATTTCCTCTTCTTTTATACTATTTTTTACATCATATTTATTTCATGATTACCTAAGATCCTCACCTACCATACATTATAATAATATGGATATAAGTCATATATAACATGGTTTCCAATAATAACCTTATCTTTCTATGGAATTCTATTTATGTTCTAGTTACCATTTAATATACCATAATTTCTAACTTCACTTTAACTTATATTTATACATTTTAAACTATACTTTATCATATAATAACATGTTAAATATGTCAATGCATCACCTTACATACATAAATTTCATCATAAACCTTCATTTAAAGCATTCAACAAAAGCATACCAAATTCATATCTTTAGTGTATATTTACTTCTATAATCATCTTTTCACTTCCTTTTCATTTCTTGCTCTATCAATTCCATATCATATGAAATTTTTTTATCTATAAAGCACTCATATCACATTCATCATATTAAAACATTCATGCATCATATCTCTTTCATACATTCCATGCACTAATCAATCATTCATTATAATGTATACATAAAATGCGTGCACACAAGGATACTATATGTGTGGATGTAACATCATGCCTATATCATGTCATCTCACATGTCATACCTACATCATGTCTCCTCATATGTCATGCCTATCTTATGTCATCTCACATATCATGCTTATGCTATATCATCTCACATGTCATACTTATGTCATATCATCTTACATGTCATGCTTATACCATATCATCTTATATATCAGGTCTATGCTATGTTATCTTTTCATATATCATGCTTATATCATGTCATCTTACATGTCGTGCAAATATCATGTTCCATTTACCATGATTATCATATCATGTTATCTTGCTATGATTACCATATCATATTTGCTATGCTATATCCGCTACGATTGTTATCATGTTATACCACGTTATGTGTTTGTTTCATGCTTATGAATGTTTGCCTGCCTAGAATAATTAACTTAACTAAAATGGTAAAATTGAATTTGAAACTCTAAGAGAATAGGTCTTCACCACCTGAACTCATCTCTGAAGGGTTTGACTTAGCACTCATATTATGGGTCAATTGAACCAAATCTAGAACCATACAGTGGTGACTCTATCTTACAACTCTTTTGAACTTGTCTCACTCCTCGAGTTAGCCCCTCAAAAAGACTACATTTTTGCTCTAAATGGGCCCCCAATTGTGCATCACAGACCTCTCTTTGAGAGCCTCGTCTACAAGATTATGATAAAACTTAAAACGATAAAAACTTTATTACAAAGAATATGTGTAATAATAAAATTTTATCAAAATTAAAATTATATAATAATATAATTTTAAATAATATATATAATAATCATCTTTTATTAAAACTAAAAATATTTAAAAAATTATATAAATAATAAATTAAATAATTAATATTAATGAATAAAATATATACCATAACTCAAACAATATTAAAATTATTATATAAATAATAAATTAAATAATTAATATTAATAAATAAAATACATATCATAACTCCAGTAATATTAAAATTTTATGCATTTATAAATGAGACTTCCTTGTAAGTGGTCGAAAACAATGGGAGTTATTCGGCCCGATTAACTCCTCTTTTGCCTGCTCTTGAAGCTTCTAACGAACTCCAGAAGGCCAAGAAATTCCGTAACCGAGTAACAAACAGAAAAAATACCTGAACTTAACAAACTCATCTCTTAATTGTTTTGGAAGGAGTTAGCAAAATTAAAAGAACCAATGAAAAAGGCGAGTCAGCCTTCTTCACCGTCGAACTCAGTTGACGGCGGCGGGGAATTACAATGCGTAGGGAGATTAGAAATCGTAACGCCGAAACCGGTGGGCTTTCTTTGTGGTTCAATTCCAGTTCCTACTGATAAATCATTCCACACTTTCAATTCTGCTCTTGTTCCCTCTCGTCCTCATACGTAACTCTCGTCCTCCTCTCTATATTTGCATTTTATTTATCAAGGCGTTTCGTATAATTCTTTTTTCTTGTTTCTTTTTTTCTGTTTTGGGCAGGTTAAGTGCACCGAGGTACCGGATGTTACCAACGGAGACTGATCTCAATACGCTTCCGGTTGTTTCCAACTTACCAGAGAAAGTTCTTCCTGTTGCGGCTTTTCAATCTAAGGCCACTGGAGGTTCGTTATTATTTTTCAAGATTTTCGAAGAAGTTTAGTATCTTATCGTCTTGATAATATTTTATTATAGCACTTTCTGTCGGGGCTCTGAAATATGGAAATTGATTTTGTGTAACTTAAAGCCACATGCTACGGCACAGCCCTCACTCGCGACGAGTAGGCTATACAGGATTTGACTGTGTACAGATTGAGATTTAAACGGAGTTTAGGTGGCTTATTGTTGAATATTTTAATACGTTGATTGTTGTCATGGTTTCAAGACACTGTGGTGCCTTAATTCATGTGGTACGCGATTTCATTAGAAATGAATTATTTCTAGCTGTTAGAGGTTCATTTTAAGATTTCATGTTCATTATTAATTCAAATAATTACCAAACACTTTAACTTCATAAGACTATATTAGTAGTTGACCTAACAACTGATTAGTAGTACAATAAATAACTAGTTATCCAACAAATCCTTTGAGACTGTACCTTTTGATAAAAGTAATAATTATAAACGTGTACTAGTTAGAACTAATAAAGTATGAAACTAAACCAATGAATATAGTATGAAAATCACTTTTGTGTGAGAGCTTATTTTCTAGATTATGACGAACTAGCAACAACAATTATTCAACAATCCATCTTTAGAAAGATTTATCAGGATTGGAACTTGAAATTCACTTTTTGTGCATGTGAGTATTGAAGAGAGGAAATTCCTATTTCTGTGTGTTTTCATACAACATTACAAGGGGTATTTATATAAGAAATCTAGGATAAAATAGGAAGTAAATATCAAAAGAATATTCATGATCTTGGGAATAAAATTCGAGAAAATCTGTTATTGAATCTGCTTAATGAGTCTCCTAAATTCAGATGTGCTAAATAAGGTAGTATACAGTAGAGTTAACAATGCATTAATGAAATTGCATCATTCTTCTCTACCTCTAGAAAATTTGATGTCAAGTAATAAGAAGTGGATTTAGCACATGAAGGGCAGCAATGGCATCTTCATTTTCTTGTTTGTCTTAGTTTGTTAAGACAAAATTAACAAAAATAACCTCTATCCAGAAAATGCTTCAATTAAACATAATGGGTTAGTGCCTTTATATTCTGGTATAATAGGCTGCTTTGAATTCAGTTAATGCATGAATTATTTTGCACTCTTGGTCACTTGACAGCAGAACTACCTTGGGAGGGAGATGCCGTGGCATCAAATCTTACCAGGAAATGTGAAGCTCTTGCTGTGTCTGGTTTGGTGGAATACGGAGATGAAATTGATGTGATAGCTTCTGCTGACATTCTGAAGCAGATTTTTAAAATGCCATATTCTAAGGCTCGGTTGTCAATTGCTGTTCGTCGTATTGGACAAACTCTTGTTTTAAATAATGGGTTTGTATCTATATTTGTGACTTAATTAATATTATTTATCATGTAATTATATCATCAACTTTGATATGTTATGCACCCAGGCCTGACGTGGAAGAGGGAGAAAAATTGGTCAGAAGACATAAAAATCAATCAAAATGTGCAGATCAATCTTTATTTTTGAATTTCGCTATGCATTCAGTGAGAATGGAGGCATGTGATTGTCCTCCTACTCATCATTCTTCTGCTGAAGTGCAATCAAACTCATCTGTACTTCCTAGGACTGAGGCTTCTCAATTTGTGGAACAGACAAATGGTACAACTGTCAATGGAGGATACAACCATTTCTCAGAGTACTCACAGGTCAAGCAAGATGGCTCCATTTGGGAAGGCAATAAAAGTAAGAGAAGTAAGGATCATCACCCTGTAAAAAAGGCTTCACATGTTGGTGAAAAACCCAGATGCTCTGTGCAAGAATCTGAAAAGCACAAACGAGTTGGCAATGATGGATTTTTAAGGGTTTTATTTTGGCAATTTCACAATTTCCGAATGCTCTTGGGCAGTGACTTGCTTCTATTCAGTAATGAAAAATATGTTGCTGTGAGTTTGCATTTATGGGATGTTACACGACAGGTAATGTGGGATTACATGAAACTGTTAATGTCTTTCTTATCAGAAATATTTTCATTGTTTCTTTGCCCTGTTTTGGTAGGTCACTCCATTGGCCTGGCTTGAAGCCTGGCTTGACAATGTAATGGCAAGTGTGCCTGAGTTGGCAATCTGTTATCACCGAAATGGTGTAGTTCAGGGTTATGAGCTTCTCAAAACAGATGACATATTTCTCTTAAAAGGAATATCTGAAGATGGTACTCCAGCTTTTCATCCTCATGTCGTCCAGCAAAATGGCCTTTCTGTCTTTAGGTTCCTACAAGACAATTGCACGCAAGATCCTGGTGCTTATTGGGTACACGAGGGATTTTCTTATTGTAGTAGATGTAGCTACTTGCATTTTTTTTATGGTTGTCTTTGAATGGTCTCTATAAATTTTTTCAGCTTTATAAAAGTGCTGGTGAAGACATGATTCAACTGTTTGATCTTTCTGTTATTCCCAAGAACCATTCCTCCAACAATTGTGATGATGGCTCAAGCTCCATTTGTTCCTTGTTCAATAGTGAGAGAAGTGATTCCTTGTTTTCGTTGGGTACTCTCCTTTATCGTATTGCCCACAGGCTTTCCCTTTCAGTGGTATGACATGTATAACATCTCATATTACTTGCTGTACTCTTCTTACCTCTGTATGTTTCTGTCACTGATTTTAAATTTTGGGAGGTAGGGAACTGATAACAGGGCCAAGTGTGTGAGGTTCTTCAGAAAATGTTTGGAATTCCTTGATGAGCCAAATCATCTGGTATACAGGAAGATTTGTTGTCATTTCGTTTTTCTTATTTCAAGAATATTATAGATTAGAATAATAATTTTCTTTCCTTTTTTTTGTTGGTTATCATGATACTTCATATAATCAGGTTGTGCGGGCATCTGCTCATGAACAGTTTGCAAGGCTTCTTTTGAACCATGATGAAGAGCTGGAATTGAATTTGATATCTGAACCACTTCCTGTGGAATATGAAGTTATGGTCCCAGTGGAATCCCTTGACTCTTCCTGTTGTGTTTTTGAGCCAGTAGTCTATGAAAATCTCTCTTCAATAGCTGAAGAAAAGGGACAGAGTGAAGATGAAAAAATTCTTGATCATGTAACACCAGAGCCTTCATTAAAGACAAGTTTGGAGGTAAATGTATCTGATCCTGGAAAGTTGATAGCATCAAGTGAAACAGAGTCGAAAGATTCAGAAGGATCTATGCACAATTCCTGTGGTGGTGAACAGTTTGAAGTGTGTAAAATATCCCAATCGGCTGCATGTGTGGTTCAAACTGTTGCTGATCCAATCTCCTCCAAGTTATCTGCCGTTCACCATGTTTCTCAAGCAATTAAATCTCTCAGATGGATGCGCCAACTGCAAGGTACTGAAGCTGATTTACTAGACGAGGAAAGTGCTACTTGTGATAGACCACCTTCATCCATAAATGTCTCTGTCTGTGCATGTGGTGATGCTGACTGCATTGAAGTTTGTGATATTCGAGAATGGCTACCAACATCAAAAATAGATCATAAATTGTGGAAACTTGTTCTTTTGCTTGGAGAATCTTATTTGGCACTAGGACAAGCTTATTTGGAGGATAAACAGTTGCATCGAACTCTGAAAGTGATAGATTTAGCATGTTCTGTTTATGGATCAATGCCACAATATTTGGAGGATACAAGGTTTATTTCCTCAATTGGTAAAAATTCATCCCTTACAAAATCCTATAATGAACATGAGAATGAAATATCATGTATTGGGGATGCAAAAGAAGTAAAATCCAGCCCTTCTGATAATTCTCTTGCTTTTGAGCGCTTCTCTTCTACTTATATATTTTGGGCAAAAGCGTGGACGCTGGTTGCAGATGTTTATGTTGAGTTTCATTTCATGAAGGGTAAAGAGATCTCTGCACAATCAGAGAGAAAACCTTCTGCTGGAGAGTTGAGAATGTCATCTGAGGTTATGAAGGAAGTCCAAAGGCTAAAGAGGAAGCTTGGTCAATATGTTCAGAACTGCAGTTCATGTTCCTTGGTAAATTGCAGTTGCCGAAGTGATAGAGCAAGCAGTGGTGGTAGTGCTAGCAGTAGCTGCGGAAATAAGCAATCCTTGGCCTATGGTAGGAAGCATGGTAAAAGATCTTCTGCAAAGAGTTTTACCTACGCACAGCATGTAGATACTGACGATAGCCGCACCCATCAGAGAATGGAAGATATGAAGAGTTCTGATTGCAAATATCTCCAGCCCATTAGAGGTGAGGTTGCTACAGTGGAAGCTTCTGGAACCGCAGTGGGTGAATTTGGATTAAAGTCTTTTTCAGATGCTAATTTTGACAAAGCTGAGCGGGGTAGTAATGATATGCATGAGGGGCTCATGGTGTTGTCCTCCAGCAGTGAAACCAAAGCAATAACTAAAGCAAAGAATGGCGGGATATTTAAGCATCTTAGAGATTTTGTTGTTGGAGATGCAGAGTACAATCTCTCTACTGCTCTAAGTTGCTATGCAGAAGCCAGAAAAGCATTGGCAGGGCTTCCTACAGGTTCGGCTGAACTACAATCTGTAATTAAAAAAATTGGATGGGTCTGCAATGAATTGGGCCGAAGCAGGCTTGAAAGAAAAGAGTTGACCAAGGCTGAACTTGCATTTGCTGATTCTATGACAGCATTCAGAGAAGTTTCTCATTATTCCAACATTGTATTAATAAATTGTAATCTGGGTCATGGCAGACGTGCATTAGCTGAAGAAATGGTATCACAATTTGAAAGCCTTAAATCACACGGTATTTTCCATGATGCATTCAAGCATGCTTTGCAAACTGCAAAACTAGAATACTGTGAATCGCTGAAATATTATGGGTTAGCGAGGTCAGAACTGAATCTTGTCAAAGAAGAGGACAATTTAGTGTCAAGTAACTTGAAGAATGAAGTACTCACTCAATCTGCTCATACCTATCTGAGGCTAGGGATGCTTTTGGCAAGGGAAGATACTACTGCAGAGGTTTATGAAAATGGATCCTTAGAAGATAAGCCTGTTCATATTAGCCCTAGTGACAAAAATGGAAAGAGAGAATTGAGGAAGCATGAGGTTTCAGCTAATGATGCCATTAGGGAAGCATTGTCTTTATATGAATCTCTAGGAGAATTACGCAAACAGGAAGCTGCATATGCTTACTTTCAGCTAGCTTGCTACCAAAGGGATTGCTGTTTGAAATTTTTGGACTCGGATCAAAAGAAAAATAATTTGGTGAAAGGTGAAAACAGCGTTCTTCAACGGGGCAAGCAATATGCTATCTTGGCTGAAAGGAACTGGCAAAAGGCAATAGACTTTTATGGCCCAAAGACGCATCCGACCATGTACCTTGCCATTATTACAGAGAGATCAGCTCTTTCACTGCGCCTCTCTAGTGCCTTCAAGTCAAACGCAGTATGTTCTTTGACTCTTATCTTTTCCCTTCAATGAGTTATAGTATGTTCTTTGACTCTTATCTTTTCCCTTCAATGAGTTATAGTGTGTTCTTTGACTCTTATCTTTTCCCTTCAATGAGTTGTAGGATTGATCCTAACAAATATCAGAATGTGGTAGTTATTAGGATATTGAAAGTCATAGAATATTAAACTTACCTCTCCTTGTAGAATATAGAAGAAGGTTGTCAGAAATTGTGCTTTTTCTATTCACTTAGATGAAGGAATGGATAATGTCTAATTTCTAAGAATGCTCCTATGATCTTAATTACTGATGTTGCAGTTTCTTTGAAATAAAATGACAATCAATCTCAATGTGCTTAGTCCATTCATGGAATACTAGATTCAAAGCAATATGAAAAAGTGCTTAATTATCACACCATAATTTTTTCAATTATATGGTTTGAAATCTAAGTTCACCCAAGAGCTGATGAATCCACACTTTGCAAATTGTTCATGCCATTGCTTTATATTTTGATTTTGCACCTAATCTTGATACTACATTATGCTTCTTACCTTTCTATGAGATCAAGTTACATCCTAAAAATATACAAAAACTTGTAGTTGACCTTCTATCAACCTTAGAGCTTAATCATTGTAGAAAAACATTTAGTATTATTATGTCCATGATTCTTATAAAGATTTCCATGACCAGGAGCATCTTTCAAGTAGCATAAAATCTGCTCTAAAGTTGTCCAATGATTTATTGTTGGTGAAGGCATAAATTGACTAACAACGCCGACAGAATGAGTAATGTCATGTCGAGTAATTGTAAGCTTTTTCAGCTTCTCAACTAGTCATATGTAATTCTCAGAATTCGAAAATAGTTCCCTTGTCATCTTTGGTAAGTTGTAAATTAGGAGTTATTGATATGGTAGTAGGTTCAACACCTATCTTTCTTGTTTGTGTAAGATGATCAAGAACATATTTCCTTTAAGATGGGAAGATTCCCTTCTTACTTCTAGTTACTTCGATGCCCAAGAAGTATTTCAACATTCTCAAATCCTTCACTTGAAACTAAGTATGTAGAAAAGTCTTAAAAGGGATGTGATGCCTACCTCGTCACTACCAATAATGACAATACCATCAACATATACAACAAGAAGGATTATACTATATCTATATTGTTTATAAAAAATAAAATTGTTGTGAACATTTATTATCTTATTGAAGAAGAGAAACTACAACCTATTTATATATAAAAATATTACGTACAGTAGAAAGAATTTACATAGGAAATAATTATAATAAATCAACTTTAATCAACGAAATTTATAAACTACAATCTACAAGATATTTGCCAAATTCATAAGATATTTGCCTTAATTCACATTCCCGCCTCAAGTTGAAGCATAGATATTGATCATGCTAACTTGTTACAAATATGTTTAATCTGTATCCCATTTATTGCCTTTGTAAAGAGATCTGCTAGTTGATCCCCGGTTCTCACATGTCTTGTTGAGATAACTTTTTCTTGAATTTTATCATGAATGAAATGATAGTCAATTTCAATGTGCTTCGTTCATTCATGATAGATTGGATTAGAGGTAATATTTAGAGTTGCCTAATTATCACACCATAACTTCATAAGCATGACCAATCTCCTTTAATAATTGAAGCATTCATATTACTTCACACAACTTGTGTCATATTTCTATATTCTGACTTAGCACTTGAACAATAAACTATATTATGTTTCTTCCTTTTCCAAGAAACTAGATTTCCTCCAAGAAAAACACAATATGTAGTGGTGGTTCTTCTATTCATTTTGGATCTTGTCCAATCTGCATCTAAAAAACATTCAATATTTAAATGACCATTATCTTATACAAGTGTTCAAGTCCTGAGGTGTTTTTTAGATAACACAAGATCTGTGATACAGCTTCTCAATGAGCCTTTGTGTGGGAAGCCATGAACTAACTTACAATACTCATAGATTGAGCAATCTTAGGATGAATCATTGTTAACTAAGTCAACTTCCCAACTAGTTGTCTATATTTCTCTAGATCATCAAATGGTTGACTCCTGTTAGAAGTTAAATGTTTGTAGACATGGAAGAACTGCTAGGTTTAGCACCTAGCTTGCCAGTTTCTAATAATAGATGAATATATGCCTTTCTTACATAGAGAAACTTCAATCTCGAGGAAATACTTCAATACTCCTAAATCCTTGGTTTGAAATTGAGTCTGAAGAAAAGCTTTTAAAGCAGAAATACCATCAATGTTATTGCTAGTAATAACATCATCCACGTAGACAACTAACAGAATGACTCCAAAAAAGATTTATAAAACATTGTATGATCATATCAACTTTTACTCATACCAAATAGTTGCATGGTATCATAAATCCTGCCTCATCAAACTTGAGGGCTTTGTTTCAAACTATACAATGATCATTTGAGTTTGCAAATGACAGCCTTCTCCCCATGAGCAACAAATCTAGGTGGTTGCTCGATATACACCTCCTCCTAAAGAGCATCATGTAAGAATGCATTTTTCACATCTAACTTGTGTAAAGGTCAATCATATGATGCTGCAAGAGAGAGAAATACATGAATAGCTGCAAGTTCAACAACATGAGAAAAAGTCTTAAAATAATCAACTCCATATGTTTGAGCATAACCCTTAGCAACCAACTGTGTTTTCAACCGAGCCATACACCTATCAAGGTTAACTTTCACTATAAACATCCATTTACAACCAATCGGTTTTTTGCTAATAGGCAAGGGCACAAGGTCCCATGTGTCATTAGCTTTCAAAGCACACATTTCCTCTTTCACAATAGCATACTAACAAGAATGTGTCAAAGCCTCACCAACAATCTTAAGAATTTGGACATAATCTAAAGTGGTGATAAGACAATGAGAAGAAGAGGATAACTAATTATAGGAAATAAAAGAGGAGATGGGATAAGTACAAGAATGTTTACCTTTGCGAAGAGCAATGGGTAAATCCAAGTCATAAGTGAAGGTCAATGGAGAAGGATCTGATGACAAAGAGGGTGGTGAATAGTTTGAGATCAAGGGCTCAATGGTGATAGCAACAAGTGGAAAAATGATCTTTGGATGATTAGGGTCGGTCTTAGTGTAGACTCAATGAATAGATGGTCTAGGTAGGATGGATGTTGGCGATGAAACTAGAGTGACACTAGGCACATGAACGGTATAGACAAGAGGTTCCTTTGAGTTGGAGGAACTTGGAAGAATAGGAGATGAAGAATAAAATGGACTAGAAAAATGTAACATTTGTGGACATAAAATAATGATGAAGGGTAGGAGAAAAACATCTATAACCTTTTTGATGTCGAGAATAACCAAGAAAGACACACTTGAGAGATTTAAGATTAAGTTTAGAGAGTTGTGGTGGAACATCATAAATGAAACATGTACATCCAAAGATACGAGGGGCAATTAGAAACAGAGTGGTGTTGGGAAATAACAGTGTATAGAAGGTCACCATGAACAATTGAGGAAGACATATGATTAATCAAAAAACAAGCAGTAAAAATTTGCATCAATCCAAAAGTGTTTTGGGATATGCATGTGAAAAATGAGTGCTCTAGCTACCTCATGAAGATGATGGTTTTTACATTTTGCAACTCTATTATAAGGAGTATCAACATAAAAAAATTGGTGAATAGGGTCATGTTTGGACAAGAAATTCTGGAACATGGTAGAGAAATATTTTGTTCTATTATCACTATGAAGAATACCAATGGATGTGTTAAATTGTGTTTGAACTTAGCATAAAAGGCAAAGAATATAGAAAACAACTCAAAATGCTTTTTCATTAAAAGTAACCAAATTACATGAGAGAAATCATAAACAAAGATAACGAAATAGTGGAAATCATTTGAAAGGTAAGCAAACAAGGACTCCAAACATTAGAATGAACTAGTTCACAAGGACTAGGAAGCACTTTTATAAATACGAGGTAAGGATGATAATCGATGATGTTTAGCAAACTGACATAACTCACATTGTAAAACAGAAACAGAATGAAATTGAGGACGTAATTTGATACTATTCAATTCATCATCGGTAATTTTAGAGGTAACAGGAAGTAAGGTAGTGACCATTTTAGATTCATAAGAAGATGATGCAACAACTGGTTTGGAGCTAGCATTCGTCATAATAACTTCAGGATCTCCCATTTAGAGTGAGGAAGCAACATAAGTAGATCAAAAGCCAAAAAAAAAAAAAAAAAAGGAAATAGATGAAAAATGGTGGTAAAAAACCATCTTATGTGCCTCCACATGCTAGTGCATGAACAATACCCTAAATTTTCATATGGCACGTGAGATTCACATGTTGACTAGATGCTTGTCGAACTCCAGCAGAGTGTAGATCAACAATCACTCTATTAAAGAGGATGAGCAGTCGAAGACCAATCTTGAGAAACAAAAAACCCTAACCTAAAGAGAAGAAAACTAGAAACCCTAGAAAAATAGGGTTGCTGGAATTTTCAGTCAAGCTTCAATACCATGTTGTGAAGATTTACTATCTTATTGAAGAAGAGAAAATACAGCTTATCTATATACAAAGCTATCATGTAAAATAGGAAGAAATTACATAGGAAATAATCCTTATAGGTTAGCTCTAATCAAGAAAATTCCTAAACTATGATCTACAAGATATTTGCTTTAATTCACAAGAATGATCATAGGTACTTTTTATCATCCTAAACTGTTGGATAGCTTCATTGAACTTTCCAAATCGTGCTTGTAGACTTTGTTTTAAACTGTATAAAGATTTTTGAAGTCAATATATCTTGTGATTCTCCCCCTGAGCAACAAACTTATGTGGTTGCTCCATGTAGATTTCTTCTTGCAAATCATCATATAAAAAGACATGATTTTTGATTTTTGATATCTTTAAATTGTATAAAGATTTTTTGATATTTAATTGATGTAATGGCCAATCATGGATGGTTGCTAATGAAAAGAATGAAATTTGATGAAGAATGCCATGTCGGACCAGAAAAGAACGCCATGTTGGACTAGAAAAAAATGAAATCATTCAAAAAGATATTCTTTACCATTATCATTATGTATGGTTTTCATAGAGACATTAAATTAGGTTTGAACTTTAGTACAAAAGACAGAGAAATTTAAAACAATTTGGGATGACTTTTCATTAAATATAGTCATGTTACACGAGAGTTATCATTGACAAAAGTGAAAATTTAAAACCTATTTTAGATAAAACAAGACAAGGACCCCAAACATCAGAATGAACTATCTTAAATGGAGAATTGACATGTTCATTAATTCTAGAATCAAGCCGACTACAATGATTCTTAATAAACTGACACGACTTACAATTTAAAATAGAAATATTATTAAATTGCAAATGTAGAAGCTTCAACATAGATAGAGATGGATGTCTTAACCAACAATGAGCATCAAAAGGGTTAGTAGACTACGAACAAGTCAATGCTTTAAAGGTGGGGGTATCAAGAATGTGTAGGTCTGCAAACTTATGTCCTTTACCAATAATCCTCTTCATTGCAAGATCTGAAAGAAACAATAATCAAGAAAGAATAAGAAACAACATTTTAAAGCATATGTGAATTTAGTACAAATGACAAAAGAAGATACCAAGAATAGTAGAGGTGGTCCCATCTAATAATGTAATAGATGAAGAAGTCAAGTGAATGTAAGAAGAAGAAAACAATGTTGATTGCCTATCGTGTGATTCGTGGCACCGGAATCAATGATCCTATTGGTTGAAGTGGATAAAAGATAGGAATGCTGATTACCTGGCTGATTAGTAGAGATAGAATTAGCTGAATGTTTCATTGCGTCTTGATACTAGGTGAATTTGGCAAAGTTCTTAGAAATTACAACAAAGTTCTTAGTCTGGTTAGAAGTAGTAACATTTGCTAAGAAATTCAAAGATAATTGAGCCTATAACTTTCTAAAAGTTTGTTTGGTATGGCCAGGCTTGTGACAATGAAGACAACCAATTTCACCATTGTCACAAGTGACATTGTTCCCCCAATCCTACCAAATGGTTGCCTAGATTGATGTCCATCACTTGAGCGACTAAGTAGTGCACTAGTATGAAGCTGTGAAGTTGAAGTTGCTTTTGTGCGAAGGACACAAGTAAATGTCTCATGTAAAAAAGGAATCTTAGAATTGGAGAGAATCTAAGATCAAGCAATATCAAACTCTAAAGGAAGACTAGCTAGAAAACTCATAATAGCCATTTTTTCAAGATTGGCGTGTGATACACATGCATGGCTCTTTTGCCAATCAACAAATGGCGGTCCTAATAGTGTAGGCAGTGAGATCAACAAGTCACACAATAGGGGTGATCTAGAGGAAATGGACATTGCTCACTGGGTAGTACTTGCTTGCGTGGGTAAGGGAAAAAAATTTAGATCTTTAACAGACTCTGATATCATATAGAATATAAAATATAGAAAAAGATTGTGAGAAATTGTGTATTTCCTATTCACTTTGGTGAGGGTATATACAACATACAAATCAATATAAAAGGAAATGAATAATGTCTAATTCCTAAAAATGCTCCTATGATCTTAATTACTGAAATCAAGGTCCTAACTATGGTGCAAACCGTTACACTGCTCATAATGCCAATTATCAAATTTTTGACCCAAATCCGACCTAGATTCATTTCTCAGGCTTCAATGGTAATAATATCACATATGTTTTGCATTAATCTTTTGGTGCATTAAAACCAATAAATATATGCTTTATGTTCGTCAACAGTGATGATTTTATTTTCCAAAAATAGTAAATTTTTTGGTAGTTGCTTTTAACAGATCAATTAGGTGTGCACTTTTAAATTGGTTTGGTAGAATGCATGCTTTCTGGTCATAACATTTTATTGCTCCCATAATAATGTTATTTTAAGGTCAATCCTGTTATGATCAAACAATGCCCTTATCGTCTACATCAGGTTGGTTGAGATGAAGTTTTGTTAGCAATATGATTTGTTTGAAATACAGTGTGTTGCTGCCAATGATTGGTGGATAATGTTTGGGACTGGGTCTTGCAATTCAGTATTTTGTTGACTAGGAAATCTAGGACTTTGAAGAATAGCTTTGAGTAAGCTACAAGATATAGAATGTTCAATAAATTACCATATTATAGGACTTAGAAGAATCATTATAGTTATACAGAGACATTTTCGTCTTAATATAGTAGTTATAAAATTTCATCAGACATCACTTCAATGGTTCTTTGACATCGCATTAAAGTCTAAAGAGGTAAATTCATTTTTGTTTTCTTATCCAATTATTTTTTTTTCTCCTTGCGACCTTTTTCTTCCAATAGTGCTTCCATTTCGATGGTTATATCCAAGAAATAACTGTTGCCTCCCTTTCAGAAGAAATTGCCAGTCACCTATTTGCTTAGGAGCAGAATTGCCTCATTGGGATCCTCTAAATGTGCCTCATCACATGACTGAAATCTCTGATGTTCATCTACACAACCATTTTCACCAGCACTTTTTCAAATAGATTCCCACTTCTAGGCGAGTTCAATAGCATGCCTGTTTGGTCTATATCTTTAGCAGTTGATTGTTCAATAGGAAAGGTGTTTATGGTGGTCTAAAGTTCAATTTTTGCCACCTCTATTTATTACTTAACTATTTGAGCATAAGATAAAGGTGATTGTTTGTGAGTTTATGTTTCTAAGTCTAATATGCATCCATGTACGGAGGTTTCTTAGAGATGTAATACAATTGCTAAAACTTTGCTTGATTATTTAAATTTTTAGGTTGAATAATTATTTCATACTAATTAAGAGTTCATTCTTAATTTTCTTCTTATTTTATTTAATTTATTGTTAGTAGGATCTCTTGTTTCACTAATAGTAATCTTATTATAGTAGGAGCCTCTACTCTTTAGAATTTCTTCTTTTATCTTGTATTCTATGTTAAGAGGCAATACCAGAAACTAAAATAAGTATACAACTTTGTAAACAAAGTCTTATAAAGGATTGATATTGGGAAATGTGCCTGGAGGTCCATGGAGTTCTGGCTTATGAGCGTTTTATTTCTCATCAATGGTGCATATTAGACCATAAAGTTAAGGGCTCATAAAAGGGAAACCTCCAAGTTTAATTTTATGCTAGATCTTCTTAATATTGAAATACAGGACCTTATTTGTGAGTTTATAAGCTAATGAAAATATAAGGGTGTATAAGCTAATAAACTAGAAAATTTCATCGGAAATTCGTGCAATAATAAAATAATTAGTAAAAATAGAGAATCTTACCTATAAGAAATTAAACTGTAGTAGGAAGACCCTACTTTAACTAGAAAGACTTGTGCATCTTTAAACCCCTGGAGGCCAAGCTTGTATAGTTCGGAAGATAAACCATCGGGATTGAAGGAGAATGATCGTCAGGGTCATCGAGATCAAAGGAACGGTCATTATTAGAATTCCCATGTGTTACGACCACTTTTTTTGAACCAAGTCGAATGCCTTTTTGTTGCGAGTGTTCATTTAACCCTAAATTTTTTAGGCATCTTCTTGACAATGTTGTCACCACGTTCCTCATCTTCCTAATGATCATATCCACCATCTCTCTCATTAGCTTTTTAACCTTTAATTCTCTCTCTCTCTCTCTCTTCTCTCCCTTTCTCTCTGTATGAAACTTTTGGGACTATTTGTGGGATTGCATGTAAAACTGTTGAGGATGCCGCTGGCGTTTGGATGTCAATTGTTGCCACGTAAGATTCCACTTGGATATGAAATTACCGGTTACATGCCTCCGATCCAACCTGAATGACGGGGGATCTTGTGAGAGGGGTCCTGCCTCTTCTACAACTTTGGGTTTCTTATGACAATCAGTTCTGATACCAAGTTGTCATGGTTCTGCATCTGCACCATGGCTGAGATGGATAAGGGCTTATGAGATTAAATCCCATATCTTCTATTTACTGAAGAATGCCAAATCCTGAAATGTAGTACCTAGATTATGAATGCTTGTTTATTTTGTTAAAAACTTCAGGGAGTTGCATGCATGATTCAGATTGAATTCAGTTATATATTATATTGTTTTCTAAATTTGATAAAGTCACAGGAGTCTTCAACTTTGCTAGTTATTGAATGAATGCTGATGGGTAAATGTTGTTCCAGATGCTAGAATCAGCTCTAACACGCATGCTTGAAGGACGACATGTATCTGAAACAGTCTCAGATTCTTTTGGAACTGATTATATTCCTGAGGCGCATGTCAAATTTTGGGGTCACTTGCAGACTCTCTTGAAAAAAATGTTGGCCTCGACAATTGCTGGCAATACAAATAGATGTTCTGCTGCTGTCCAGCCGACCCCGGCATCGGACAAGCCTGACACTGGAAAACTAAGAGAGCTATACAAGATGTCCTTAAAATCTACTGATTTCAGTCAGCTGCACTCGATGAATACTTTATGGACATCGTGATCCAAAATCTTCCTCTGCACTTTATGGATCACATCATGTAATATTTGTTATGTATTATTGGATAACTGAAAACTATCGTTTCGCGGGGTCCAACACCGTAGCAGCTGATTGGAAGGCTCTGGAATTGTTGGTAGTCTGTGAGCTGTTGTTGAGACGAGTAAAAAATGGTGAGAAAGAGTAAGATGAAGACGAGTAAAAAATGGTGAGAAAGAGTAAGATGAAGAATTACTTGAAATTAGTCAAACGTGTGAATGTAATTAGTCAAACACATGTAGCAGTTGTACTGTTTGTATTTCCTAGAATGTCTTGTATCTTAATGGATGCCATAGATACATATATAGAGAGAGAAATAGAGGTGGGTCATGTTGGACATAAGGAATCCGAGATCTATATGAATATGATTGTCTTTCGGTATACATCGGAACTTCTGATTTGTATCTAGTTGTCATTATAATGAGACTCTTGCTTTTTTCAAAATAAAGAAGAAATTATCGCTGCCAACTTAGAGCTTTATAGAAACTTTTGGATTTTCTAGTTGTGTTATAATATTAATTTGTCATCCTTATAATCATTATTGTTATTGCGCTGCGTGCTCGATCGTTCTATTTCGATCATGATCTAATCGTGTAATAATCTTTGCCCACCTGCTGTGATGTGTCCTCATTTTAAAGTTTGTGCATTATGTGATATTAATTATTTAAATAATTATTTATGTAAATATATGTTAATAAAAATAAGCATTCTTATACTATAATATCAATAATTGTAACAAACTGGAATATTTGTTTACAATTGATTTTATATTAACTTTTTGCATGAAATTCAGTTAGGAGTGTTAAATATTAAAAGAGAATCAATCCATCCATTTCTGTTTTCTATTTTCAATGTATACTAATAATCTAAACTAAAGTCCTTAATTATGGAGACCTCATTATAAATATTGATTTCATATATGTGAATGGTAGCCTCTCTAACAAATGGTTGTTTAACCAAATTGATTAGTTTTTTCTACAGAAAATTGAATAAAAATTGAAAATCACTAAAAATAAAAATTAAGAACTTAAACCTAAATTGCAAGATTAGTTAATCATTAATTTTGATTTTATCATCAATTTTAGTTTGATTTGAGATTCTTTTGATTTTTTGGACATCTTAATTTTAATATGTAAGTTTTGGTGGGATTCTTTTGTTATCTTTGATCAATTTTTGAATCATATTCTTAATTGTTGATATAAAACATCAAAAATCTATCCTAAAATTCATGTATAGAAATTTTCAATAATAGTAGGAAATAGTAGTTTGTGTATTTTTGTCACGTCTACACACACATAGCTTGGACATTTTATGATTGCATTGCATAATCTGTGAATTTTTGATGAATAGAGATTTTATTTTATTTTATTTTAGAATTGTTAAATGCATGAATATTTAAGTTGATGAATTATCATGCTTAAAGCATTGAATTATGATGATGTGCTATTACTAATTATATTAATTAGTGATAGTATGGTATTTTATTATGATTAGAAGCATTAAGATTAGTTATTGTTGTGCGTAAATTAATTGGTTAGATATAATGTTATCTTATTTAATTACTAAATTATTTTAAATTATTTTATTTATTAGTAATAAGTAAGTGAGTTTATGCTTAATTATTTTGAGGGTAATGTTATTATTTTTATTATAATTAGTATT